>CAUYQV010091695.1:0-11818 GCA_963574575.1 Galagoides demidoff
TTTTTTTTTTTTTTTGAGACGGAGCCTCAAGCTATCCCCCTGGGTAGAGTGCCATGGCATCACAGCTCATAGCAACCTCCAACTCCTGGGCTCAAGCGAGTTTCCTGCCTCCGCCTCCCAAGTAGCTGGGACCACAGGCGCCTGCCACAACGCCCGGCCATTTTTTGTTTGCAGCCATCATTGTTGTTTGGCGGGCCGGGCTGGGGATTCGAAAAACCGCCACCTTCGGTGTACGTGGCTGGCGCCTTAGCCGATTGAGCCACAGGCGCCGAGCCTATATTGTATTATATTTACAAAAGCAAAGGGCAGCCTAGATCTGATGACTGCTACCCGCAATTGTCTGCCATCTTTAGGCACCTGTCTTGGCATCTCGACCTTATTAACTCTGCCAGACGTGACCTCAAAGTTATTCACAGACTTTCAAGTTCACAGTGTGGGTTCCTGGATTAGGTTTCACCTTGTCCCTGGTGCTAAGTAGTTTTCTTCTGCTGGTCATGCCTCTGGCTCTGTGTCTGCTTTATAAATAAGTTTGAGTGCCTTTTCCCTGATATTCCGCCCTGTCTGTTCAAGCCCACCCCTGCTGTGCACTCCTGGCTTTCTCTGCTCCTCCCACCTGGCCTGAAAGGCCCAGCAACCCTCCCTCCCTTGATGAGACAAACACCTATTCAGGGGATCAAGCAGCTCCCCAAAAGAAAATGCCTTCCCTGCAGGTGCAGCTCCTCCCATACCTCAGCCTCACCTCTGCACCGTGAAACCCAAGGCGTCAACTGGGAAGGAATACAGGTGCACTTCAGCGTGTCTGAAGCCTTCCCAGCAGCCCGGCCACATTCTTACGGCTTCCTGCTCTGCTCATGTTCCTTTTAAGGAAATCTGCTACATACTCAGTGCTCACAGCCTGATGGATCTCATTTTGTATCACATAACCCAGCCCTCGTGGGAAGAGGATCAAGCAGATGAAAGTAAGACAGAAGGGAGGCCTGCGTTGTTAGATACTTGACCAAGGTAAGAAGAACACGGCCAGACTGCAGAGAAAGCCCGGAAATAACCACCTGAGTCAGAAGAACACGGTTTGACGGTCCTGATTCTGCATATCCGTGGAAAGCCCATTTTCTAAACCCGAGGGTGAAAAAAATAAGACACTCTCCAACTCTGTCCTGGTGCTCCAGCAGCCAAGGGCTCCCTGACCCTGCAGTCGGCCAGACGGAGGAGTCCCGGGGTGTGTGAGACAACTCTGATTCCACGCAGAGCCTCTGAGCTCCATCAGAGCTGCTGTTGTGTCAATAGCTCATTTTCTCTGATTGCCAAGTAGTAATATCTCATAGTACCAACCCCACAGTTTGTTTAATCACCAAGCTCTTGGGGGCGCACGTTAACTGCTCCTCGTTTTTGTCTGTGACGAATAAAGCTGCTAGGAATAAATTCAGGCAGGTAGAAAGTGAAAGGGGTGAATTCCTCCTTTCTCTACCTTTTTTGTTCTGTTTAAGACCTCAGTGGGTTGGCAATCCCCACACCCACCAGAGGAGGAGAGTCTGCCGGGTCTACCAACCCCAGTGCTCATCTCACCAAGACTCCCTCACAGATATTCCCAGAGATAAGGACTAATACAGCCAGTTGAGCTGACACATAAAATTGATTGTCTGTCTTTCACCAGTAAGAATAATGTTTGCCGTAGGTTTTCATAAGTTTTTATTTTATCAGGTTGAGGACGTTCTCCCTTATTCTTGGTTTTCTAAGAGTTTTCATCATATATACCTGTTGAATTTTGTCAAATCCATCTGTACGGACAACAATTTCCATAGTTACATGATTTTTCTTCTTTCACCTGTTGATATGGTGGGTTACACTGATTTATTTTCACACACAGTACCAGCCGTACACCTACCTCTGCTTGGTCAAGGAGTATACGTATTGCTGTCTATTGGTTAAGTTCTATTTGGTAATATTTTGTTAAGGATTTTTGCAACTAAGTTTATAAAGTACATTAGTCTATGACTCGAAGGTTCTGTGTTTTTGTTTTTACGGGTGCTATCTCTGGCTTGGGTTATCACTGGCTTTATAAAATAAGTAAATAATTCAGTAGTTCCTGCCTCTTCTATTTTCTAGAACAGATTGTGTAAAATTTGTGCTAATTCTTTCGTAAATATTCGGTAGAATTTTTCAGCGAAACCATCTGGGCCTAAAGATTTGTTTGGGAGGTTTTGTTTTGCTTTTAATAACTCTTGGGGCCTAGAAAACGATACAAAAAAACACGGTGCTCTGAAATACTGAACAGAAGCAGCAGCCGCAAGCTTGTCCGGCTTTCCCCTTTCCTCGGAGATTTGTTTCTCCCAAAGCACAGAGTGAGGCTGTTCTCTGAATCTCCCTTATCTGCCCAGAAAACCAGACCACTCACCAAAGGGACACACAATTGCCTTTGATCCTCTCCCTTGATATTTCATTAACCAGAGAAGATTAAAATACTCTTATCACAGAGAAAGAGTCTGAATATTAAACACCACACCTGGAACACAAACATTATTTCAAACTATTGTTTGTTCTTAGGTCCCGTTTAATTTTCTTTTTCTTTTTTTTTTTCTTTTTTGAGATGGAGCCTCAAGCTGTCCCCCTGGGTAGAGTGCCATGGCATCACAGCTCACAGCAACCTCTAATTCCTGGGCTCAAGCAAGTCTCCTGCCTCTGCCTCCCAAGTAGCTGGGACCACAGGTGCCCACCACAACGCCCGGCCACCGTTTAATTTTCAAAGAGAACAATTTACTAACCATTGTCTGAACCTTGGGCTTGTTCACTCCCTCTAAAAATAATTTACTAGCCAGTGCGGTGGTTCACACCTGTAATCTCAGCACTCTGGGAAGGTGGGGCGGGTGGACTGCTTGGGCTCGGCAGGTGGACTGCTTGGGCTCAGGAGTTGGAGACCAGCCTGGGCAAGAGTGAGATCCCGTCTCTACTGAAAATATAAAAACTAGGGCTTCATGGCCAGCACCTTAGTCCCAGCTACCCAGGAGGCGGAGGCAAGAAGATTGCTCAAGCCCAAGAGTTTAAGGTTGCTGTGAGCTATGACACCACAGCACTCTACTCAGGGCGACAGAGTGAGACTCTGTCAAATAAAATAAAGTAAAATAAAATGAAATAAATATAATTTACTGACTCTCAGAACGACCACGTTTCTCCCAGGGGTTTATAAGTATCTGGACCACACTGGATTATTAGGTGATCATCCTGTAATTCCCCAGTTGGGCATATTAAATAAGTCTGTATGTTCTTTTATCCTACTAATCTGCCTGTCCTCAGTTCATTTTTAGTGAACACAGAGGGCAGAGGGGAAGCTTTTCCTCAGTCCTTAATACAACAATTCAATTTTCTTAATAGTTACGAATATTCAAGTATCATCTCCTCCCTATTGGGTGAGCTGCAGTAGCTGGTGCTTTTCAAGAAATGGGCCTGTTTCACCTAAATTATCAAACGTATACCTGGTTTCTTGTACCCTCAATGAATCCCCAACGATAAATAAAAAGACAAAATGATCCCATGTACGTGTGTGGCATCTTTGTAGCATTTCTGTATCTCCTTTGGCGTTTGAAAGGTCTTTGCCTTGGTCCTGTCACCCCATCACTTTGCATCTCCCTTTTTTACTCTGTCAGTCTTGCCAGAGAATTTTTTTTTTTTTTTGCAGTTTGAGGCTGGGTTTGAACCTGCCACCTCCGGCCTTTGGGGCCGGCGCCCTATTCCTTTGAGCCACAGGCGCCGTGAATTTGCCAGAGAATTGCCAGAGAATTTTTTAATAACTTTATTGCTCTTTTTAAAGAGCACACTCTTTTAAAAGAGCTCTTTTTGAGCCACAGGTGCCGTGAATTTGTCAGAGAATTTTTTAATAACCTTATTGCCCTTTTCAAAAAATCGGTTCCTATTCCAATACTTTTCTGCTTTCAATTTCAATAATTTCTATTCTGATCTTATTTTTTCCTTCCTTCTGTTCATTTTGGATAAATGTATCACTAGTCTCTTTTAGTTCATGGGAATGGGAGCTTAGATTGTTAATTGGATAATTTTTCTTTCCTTTTCTTGGTGTGTGGTGGGGACAGATTCTCACTCTGTCACCCTGGCTATCCAACAGCAACCTCGAACTCCTGGGCTCAAGCCATCCTCCTGCCTCAGCCTCCGGAGTAGCTGTGACTACAGATGCTGGCCACAACACCTGGCTAGTTCGTTCTATTTTCTCAGAGACAGGGTCTGACTGTATTTCTCGGGCTGGTATTGAACTTGTGAGCTCAACGATCCCCCCACCGTGGCTTCCCAGAGTGCTGAGATTACAAGTGGGAGCCACCACACCCCACCAGGACTTTTTCTTTTTTCTAATGTTGGCATTGACTGCTATAAACTTCCCTTCACTCATTGCCTTAGCCATGTCCCAAATGCTTTATGAGTTTGGATTTTTATTTTCAATAAGTTTATTTATTTAATTTCCCTTGGGACTTCTTCCCCGATGCAAAGATTACTTACAAAGTGCTCTTTGGTTTCCAAGTGTCTAGAGATTTTCCTTCTGTCTTTTTATCCCTGGCTTTTTGTTTGATTGCATCATGTTCACGGAACACAATCCATATGCTTTTAACTTTATTAAGTTTGCTGAGGTTTGCTTATGTCCCAAGATACCGTCTATCTCGGGATCCTGCTCTGTCAGGGCTCGAAGGTGCACTTGGTTGTGTTGGGGGGAAAGTGTCGTATCTGTTGATGTTAAATTCAGTGGCCGCGAGGTCATGCGTGGGTGAGATACTGCTGATTTCTGTATATTTGCTGATTTTCCCTCCAGTTATTCTATCCGTTCTGAGAGAAGGGCATCGAAGGCCCCAATAGTAATTTTGAGTTAATATATTTCTCATTTTGGTTCTATCAATTGTTTTCCTCACATATTTGATAGTTCTACTGTTTGGTGAAAACACAATTAATGTTGCTGTGTTTTCTTGGTGGACGGACCCATTTATCACGTCAGGTCCTCCTTGTTCCTGATAATCTTCTCTCTGCTACAGTCTGTCTGATTTTACATCCCCACTCTCAGTTTGATCAATTATTGGTTTCGTAGTTTATTGTTTCCCTTCTTTATGCTTTGAACCTATCTATATGGTCATATTTGAAGTGAGTTTCTTCAAGTGAAGATATAGTTTGGTCTTTTCTAAAAAAATAAATTTTGTCAATTTCTTGGTTTTAATTGGTCTATTTAGAATATTTACCTTTAATGTCATTACTGAGAGATGACGGTTTACCCCTGCTATCTTTTTCTCTCTCTCTCTTTTTTATGTTTTCTTTTTCTTATTTATTTATTTATTTTTTTGAGACAGAGTCTCAAGCTATCCCCCTGGGTAGAGTGCCATGGCATCACAACTCATAGCAACATCCAACTCCTGGGCTCAAGCGAGTCTCCTGCCTCCGCCTCCCAAGTAGCTGGGACCACAGGCGCCCGCCACAACGCCTGGCCATGTTTTATTTTTCTATCTTCTTGATCTTCCTGTGGGTTATGTGAACATTTAAAAAAATGTTATTTACACCTGCATGTAGTGTTTCTGAGTATATCTCTTTGAATAGCATTTTCAGCGATTGCTTTCAGTATCATACCGTACACGTAAAGCTTTGCACGGTACATTGTACCAGTCACATGAAGTGTAGAAATCTTGCCTTATTGTACAGACCTTAACTTTCCTCCATTTCCAATGAAACTATTTAGAAAATTTCTTTGACGGTATTTTGAGAATGACATCTGACGGTGAAATTTTTGTTACAAATGTCAAAACTCAAGAGTAGATGGGACGTCTGTTGCAATTATATTTTTGCTACATACTCCCTGATAGAATTCCCCTGCTCTTCCTTCCTTCCTGACATTTCAGAGTCTCTTCTCCTTCCCTTCTCTTTTGTTTGAGGAGATTTCTCTGGCTGTTCTTTTATTGCAGGCCAGCTTCTGATACATCCTGTTGGTTTTGCTTCGTCACAGAATGTCTTCATTGCCCTTTCATTCCTAAAAAATATTTGACTTGGGGCGGCGCCTGTGGCTCAAAGGAGCAGGGCGCAGGCCCCATATGCCAGAGGTGGCAGGTTCAAACCCAGCCCTGGCCAAAAAACTGCAAAAAAAAAAAAAAATTGACTTGTCTTTTTTATTTTCCCCAGCACTTGAAAAGTAGCTTACGACTTCCTTCTGACATTTGTAGACTGTGATGGAAAATCTGCTATTTTTCAGACTGTTTTTCATCTAATTAAGTGTCGCTTCAAGAATTTTGTCTGCTTCCCATTTTCAGACTTTTCACTACGATGTGTCTTGGTGCGGACTTTTGTATCCTGCTTGGATACAACCTGGTTGCCTCAGGTTTTTGAATGTGTCAGTTTGTGTCTCATTTCAGACCATCTCTCCCACAAAAGTTAGTGAGATATGCTTTTTGGAATTCAGGTTTTTAAATGTGTAAGTTTGTGTCTTGTGACAAATTTGGAAACTTTTCATCCCTGATCCATTTGGGTAATTTTTAAATCTCAATCCTTTTCTCCTCTCTCTCCATGACTCTAATGATGAAAATATTAAATCTTTTCTTTGCCATCTCATATATCCCCCAAGGCTTGTTTATTTACTTTTATTTTCAGCCTATTTCCTCTCTGTGTGTTGGGTTTTTTTTTTTTTTTTTAAGATGGGGTAACTTCTGTTTTTCTGTCTTCCATTTCAGGTAATCTTTATCCACTGAGTTCTGCTTTTTTTTTAAATTTCGTTGTTCTATGTTTCGGTTCTAATCTTTGTAGTCAGTTCTTCTTTACACGCTGGATGTCTTCACTGACATTTTCTATGTTTCATTTGTTTCAAGGACCTGGGTGAGTGTTCATTTTTGCAATTCTCTAATAAGGCTCCTGAGAAGTTGCTCATCAGTTTACTGACTATGAGCTATTGACCATGACCGAGATAATAATCTCATTTCAGACCATCTCTCCCAGAAAAGTTAGTGAGATACGCTGTGTGGAATTCAGTCCAAGGGAGGATTTACTCCATTCATATGCGTCAGGGCCATGCCTGAGAGAGTCCCTAGCGTCATCCGAGAGGAGGAATATTTGATGAAAAAGAAATGAGCCTAATCCATCCCCAGGGCATATTCACCTCCAGCACCAGGTCATCAAGACGAAAGCTTCTGAAAAAAGTACCAAGGGGTCAAATTTAAACCGTCTGTCCACTTCTTGTCCACAAGAGTTAATAAGTTGAAATTACATAGATTCACCACTACTCTAAAAAGTGCGTAAACAATGAGAAGAGGTAATCGCTCCTCCACGCACAAAAGTATATATAAAATGCAAAAGCAAGGTGTTGATAAGAAGACGGGGGCGGATGCCACCCAGAGAACAAAATGGCAAATGTTACAGATACTCGGGAAATTTCTACCTTCACAGTAAACAGATGTGGGGCTGCTGGTACAGCTCTAGAGTCAGACAGCTGGGTTGACCCTGAGCTCCGCTAACCGGGTTGCTGTCACCAGTGGAGAGTCACACGAACTCCAGGAGTTCGAATGTTCTCACCTGCATAAAGTGGAAATTGTATGTAATTTATTTATTTATTTTTTTAATGTAATTTATTAGGTAGACAGCCTAACATCTGATGATAGCTGCTGTTATTCTAAATCCCCTATTCATTTATGTTGATACTAATTTTAACCTTCTGTCAAGTGTTCCTGCCCCCATGCCACTAAAATAATTAGGAGTAAGGAATTTTGACTCAAACAGACTTGAATTTGAAACTTTGCCCTGTTTGCCATGTATAGGATATTGACCAAATTACTGACCTCCCTAAATTTCCCCTTTTCCTTCCTTATATGTAAGTTGAAAATAGTAACAAACACTTCAGAATTTTCATCTGAGGAGTAAATAAGATTGTGCATACCGGGTACTTAGTAGAGCTTAGCACACAGAACATGCTGAGAAACGGTCACTGTTATCAGGGTTATTATCATTATTGTTGAATACAAGAAATAGTCAGTCCAATTAGACTCTTTATGAACATTCCAGAAATGGTTAATACCACACGAGAGTAAAAAATAAAATGTCTCGATTCCACAATGCCATTAGGAAATGAAAGGAGGTAAGTGTTTGATGTAGCGACACAGCACTGAGTGGATAAAGATCACAGGCATGATCGCACCTGTGACTCCATTATGGCTTTATCAAATGCAGGGCCTGCTCGCAGGGTGGTGGGGATAATGCAGCTAGCACTGCCCCTTAGAGATTAGCTGCCTGCGCTTAGGACCCCTGGCAGACTCCTATTCAATTAAAAAAAAAAAAACCTATCTGGAAACTACTTAGAGCTCTGGTCCTTCCCCACCATCTAGCTCTGACTAAATGTCTCAAAAAAAAAAAAAACTAATACAAAAATAGGACATAAACAAAGAGCAGTGTATATTGAAACAGAAAGTCCATCTGCAACGCTGTCTTACCTGTCTCAGTGGTGCTATCACAGAAATCATTTCTACGTGGCTCTAATCCCCAGGGGGTACAGGGCCAGGTTCCACCAGCAGCAAAGTGGGGCCATGCTCACAGCCCTTCAGAGTGCTATCCTCGGCAAAGCCCTTTAAGGCACATATTGACCCATTAGTGCACATTTTTATGTGCACAGAGCTAATTACTCAGAAAACAGATTGATAGCACAAAACTCAACACTTCGAGCTGGAAGAATTTTACACAGACTTATTAATTTATTCCTGCATGTCTCCTAAGATTCAACCTACATCTAATGGACCCCTGCTAAGTGTCAACTCTCCTCAGGCATGAGATGAGAATGTGACTATGACAGGGGTCCCTGAAATGTTTAACTTTGCTCCTTCCTGCCATGACACCTGTGATCTGTCTCTCTGCACCTGTGCGTCCTTCCTGGTGGGGTGGTGTGTGTGTGGCGGGGGAACCGTCATCAAGTTGCAGCTATTGGGGGGGTGGTCAGGGAAACCACTGATGGTGCCAGGTGGTGCAAACGAGGCCGTAGGCCTCGTCACCAGGGCGGGGTAAGAGGTGGACACAGGTCAGAAGTGCACAGTTTGTGGTGCAGACATGAATCAACGAAATTGACCTTTGGATTTTAGAGAAATTCTCTTTGAATAAACAAACATTTCATCAACTCTGGGGAAACTGGTTTCAGAGACCCGTTGAGCAATGGCTGGCACAGGGCATCCGGGGCCGCCCGCTCTTATCCTGCGGCGTGGGCGCCCCCGCCACGCTCTCCCACCCTGGCCGTGGACCGTCTGCAGTAAATGCGTACGTCTGGAAGTTAATGCTCTGGGGTGCTGCTGGCTCTGTCTGCCTCTGCTAATGGAGTGTGGACAGCCCTGGTTGTTTGCAACTTCTGTCCTCCCCTTAGGAATTCTAGTGGGTAATTCCAGCCAGTTCTGATAAACAAAGGACAGAGAGAACTGGCACAGAGGTTGGAAATTGCTTGCTCTGAGCCAGTCGCAGCCCGTAACAGGCCAATGCCCTGGGGGGCCAGTGCAGCTATAGGAAGACCCCAGTGGGAAGAACCAGTGGCTCCAATCCTGGCAGTGGGCAGACGGTGTCCCCTAGAGAGGAGTGAGTGACCGCTCAGAGATGCAAGGGCTTTGGGAGGCCACCTGGGAGGGGCCCGCTGAGCCACCTTGCTGGAGTGTCCTCTGAGGACACTCAGCCCTGGGGAGAAAGGCTTGTTCTTTGCTTCCATCCTTCCTTCTTAGTGCAGATTACTTAGCCTCTTAGATTGTTGGGTTTGTTTTGTTTTGTTTTTTTTCACTAAAGACGATCTTGAGATTAAGATTTAGATCCAGGTAACTGTTTGTGAAATGACTCCTGAAGTACAGACAAGAGGGGACCACGATTCCAGGAGGTAGAAAAGCCACAAAAGGGCGTGGTATTTTGTGCTGATTTCTGTGGGAAACTGGGGTTCTGTCCTAGTGGAGATTCTCGAAACCCCCAAGGAGGGAGTGCCTGTCCGAACTGTCCCACCAGCGGGGGTGGAGGCTGCCTTGTTTATGTGGCTGCTGTCCTCCCAATTAACTGGGAGTGAGTCCAAGGTTTTTAACCCCCTCCCTACACATGCTTTTGAGTTGCAAAAAGTATGCAGAGAGTAAGCTTCTACAGAACACGGAAGGAAACCTGGGGGTGGGGGGAAGGCAGGTGCTTGGGGTGGGAAGTTCTCAGCACTCCGGAAACTGTCTACCACAGCCACAAGTGAACTCAGAGGTGGACAGGGAGGGGGTGGACACTGGGCAGCAACATGTCAGCAGAAGAAAACTATAGCACACACAGAACATTTGCACTTGGAGACAGAAAACAAGACTCTGAGGCAGGAAGAGTCTTCTTTGTATGAACTAGGAGCCAGGACTGAAGAATCCTGATACACACAGGGACGGTAGCAAGAGATGACTCCACCACTGGCTGTGCTGAGTCCTGAGTTAGGTGAAAGCATCCTGGCTCCTGTGCCCCGTGACTTGAGGTAGAGGAAATGCTGACTGAGGCCATCTGCCCCTTCCCTGCTAAGCTGCATCTCACCCCAGTTCTGGGCGGCTCAGGACTCCCCTCCCAACCCTGTGCCTTTCCACACAGGCTGCTAAAGTCACTCATTAGCTTCTGGTACAGAACTGGGGCAAAGAGGAAGAATTACAAAAGATAAAACCTTCCTACTGTACTCCAAAATCTAGCAGAGCCTGGGGAGGGGGCTTTTCTCCTGTGGTACAGACTCGCTTGCTTCCGTTCAGATCAGGTTTTTCTCAGCTGAGACACATTTCCCTCCCTCGCAGCCTGAGACTCTGCTTTCTAATCCCCACCCCGCCCCGTCATCCCCCAAAGCTGTATCTTATACTCCAGTCAAACTTTCTCCTTACAGTTCTGTAAGCTGCCTTGAGTCTTTTGTGGCAGGAGGGGGTGATAGGACTGCACTGGTACTTACCATCCTGCTTGGATGACACACTATAAAATATATTATGTAATTGGAAACAGGCACTCCGCAAGGCCAGTGCTATTATGACTTGTGGATGATGAAATTTCTTGCTAGGTTATCAAACCTCAGTCTCTAAGGCAAGGAGCAGATTGAGGGAATGTTGCCTTGCTCAGATGAAATAACTTTGCAAGACAGAAACATTTGGCCAGTTCATCACTCAGATTTCAACATGAAACAAGAAATCAGAATTGCAGCTGCAAGTCTAGAAGCGAGTCTACCCGGGGCCTGCAGCAGGTCATTACGGAGTGTTTAGTCCCAGGCATATGTTCTTCAAAGTTTCTGGAACAAACAGTCTCCAAAACAAACACCGGCCAATCCTGCACACAAAGGTGCTTGTCTGCCAAACACCCTTTAGAAACTGCTCATCAGGGACTCAGCCGGTGACTCCTCACCCGCAACTGTCTCTTGCTTCGGGAAGGGCCAATTGTATGACATTCGCTCAGAGATACCTTGTAATTTTTATTCCCAGACATCAGCACAGGCATTTAGACAGAGAAAATAAATGCCAGGTGTCTTCCTCAGTAAACTGAAGTGACATATGACCGTTCTGCCAAGGTTCCCTTTTCTGAGCACAGAATGAAGTGTGGTGTCAAGTGGTGGAGCTGCAGGGAGGTGAGGCAGCGTCAGAGCCCGAGAGAGGGGACCGTGGGACAGTGAAGGGTGCTGAGTCACCCTCCCTCTCCCCACCGTCCGGTGGGCCTGCTCCCGGCAGCCCGTGTGGCAAATCCTGTGATCTGAGCTCGTATGGATCCGTCTTTTGCTTTAGCCTTTGTAACACTCTCACTGTACACATAGATGGTGTGGGCCGGGGGGGGGGGGGGGGGGGGAGTGAAAACACAACCTGGAAACAGGGTA
>CAUYQV010091696.1:0-32806 GCA_963574575.1 Galagoides demidoff
CTGGTTCCCATGTTCCTCTCCCTCCTCCTCCTCCCCGGGATACACACATGCACACACCCTCTGGCAGCCTGGTTCCCATGTTCCTCTCCCTCTTCCTCCTCCCCAGGATACACACATGCACACGCCCTCTGGCAGCCTGGTTCCCATGTTCCTCTCCCTCCTCCTCCTCCCCGGGATACACACATGCACACGCCCTCTGGCAGCCTGGTTCCCATGTTCCTCTCCCTCCTCCTCCTCCCCGGGATACACACATGCACACACCCTCTGGCAGCCTGGTTCCCATGTTCCTCTCCCTCCTCCTCCTCCTCCTCCCCGGGATACACACATGCACACGCCCTCTGGCAGCCTGGTTCCCACGTTCCTCTCCCTCCTCCTCCCCCAGGATACACACATGCACACACCCTCTGGCAGCCTGGTTCCCATGTTCCTTTCCCTCTTCCTCCTCCCCAGGATACACACATGCACACGCCCTTTCTTTCACATTTCCAGTGTCTTTTTTCATCCATGAATGACAAGAAGATATATATTTTAGCTCACTCCTTAGAATAATTAGTATAATTGATCAATTTTTCACAGATATTAAACCATTGCTAATTTTATGATAACATTTTATTGCTAGGGTGAAGGGTGGGAACTATAGGTAAAGAGTTCAGAGCCATCTCAGGAAGGAAATTTCAAGTTCAGATACAGAGTCAAGGCCTTGAGTCATGTATTGCTGCAGATTGCTTCCTGGATACATCTACCTGGAAAGGTAGGCAAAGGGAGAGCGGCTAAGGAGATGCTGAAACAGGCAGATCAGTGTGCTGTAGGAACCCTACAGCTTAGTGGGAGGAAGGAAGGTGAGGTCCCTGCTCCTTCCTTGAGGGGTGAGGGAGCAGGGGGAACCAAAGATGTTTTGGACAGCAGTTTCAGCCGATGGTGAGAATGACAGCCAGGGAGGTAAAGAGATAGTTAGCTGGTAGAGAGCACTTATTTAAGAAGTTGTATCTCGGGTGGCACCTGTGGGTCAAGGAGTAGGGTGCCGGCCCCAGGCAAAAACTGCAAAAAAAAAGAAGTTGTATCTCTCTAAGTAAACAGTGACGGGTAGAGGGTAGAGGTAGATCGGAAGGCAGTATCAAAAGCCCGTGTTTCTCTTAGGTTGAAGGCCGGACTATCTGCGCGTGTAGTAAAAGCAAATGGAATGTGGAAGGTGGAAGGCAGGGTGAGAATCAGGTACTTAGGGGGCAGGGCCAGAACCGCCCACAGCAAGGAAGAATGCTGAAGGACATCTTTCCTCTGAGACTGTAGGGAGGGGTAAGATGACTGGTGAAGAAGTAGGAATGTCTTTAGGTGGTGAAGGGCTCGTGCTGTTTAGCTCTAGTAAGGTTCATGAGATTTGGGGGCATGGAGATTGTGCTGAGTGGCCGTTTGTTTGCTTGTTTGCTCTTGGTGCACATGGAGCGTCACTTTGGTTCAGATCCAAAGGTGAAGAGGTTAATACATTCGTGGATACTAGGTTGTTCATCTTTCTTTTTCTACTGGTTATTCCTGGCCTGAGTAAGCAAGGAGAATTCTACTGTGAGGCCCAGACAGCAATATCGATTGGCATCCGTGAGTGTCTGAGCAGTTAGCTGGATTGGGGGAGTGGTGAAGGTGGCTCTGAAGTGGTCAACTCTGGCTTGGCACTGAGTGGGCCCCTCTGAAGGTGGAGAGCAACCTGACGATGGAGATTTGGTCATGAGGATTTAATAAAAGAAGGAGGAAGAATATTGTGGTGGGAGGAGGTGAGATAAGACCACTTTTGAGATCTTAGAGGCAAAGCTTGCAGTGAAGTAGAATTCAGCACACTTGATTGGGAAAGAGGAGGTTGGGTAGGTCAAACAATGAACAGAATGTTACAGGGCCAGCTGGATGTTAAGACAGATCATCTTAATTGCCAGAATCACAAAAAGTTGTATTTTTATCAGTATGTTCTACATAGTGTGATAGGAAAATCAAATATGGTGAGTTTTTAGAGAGTAATGGGTTTTATAATGTCAGTGAGCACCGTCTTCAGTATCTTGAGAATAACACTGTAGGTGTGTGCTGTTTTAGTGCTCGTTCTGAAAAGCTCAATTTCACTTTAATGTTCATGTCTATTAAAATGTGCAGTGTAGTACTTTTTGATCTTTCAGGAAATGTGGAGAACTATTTTTATTGATATGTGGTATGTGTACAGAGGTAATTGGATAATAATGGTGTAAACTCCTAAAGGTCCCAGGGTTAGTGTCATAAACCAAGCCCACAAAATGCTCTTCCTCCGTAAGATTTTACTTCTCTGCTCTCCTGTCTATGTTACATCCGCTGAGTATGATGACTTAATGTGCATTTATTAGTAAGTGTCAGTACCTTCTTAGGACTATCAAATGTAGCCGGTATTTTGATGGATGATGTTGGGAGTATTTTGTTTCTGTCTCTCTTTCCTCAGTGCAGTGAATCTCATTCAGTCTGCAGACTGCCAGCTCGATGATTTCTATTTGCAGTCTTAAAGAACAAAACAGTCAACTTCCTGTGAGCTGAAAGAATGGCCATACTTTCAACAAAACATCTGTGAAAGACAGGCAGCTACTTAACAATAGCAAGAAATACATACCTTCTTATGGGAAACCATAGATTCTTATGGTCAGGGTGACCAGATATTCTGCTTTGCCAGGGGCAGTGCTGGCTTACACCTGTTGCCCCAGCATCCAGTATGACCCCCTTCACTCTCAGAAATGTTTTCAGTTGGACAGGATGTTATATAGTCTTTCTTGTAGGTCATATTTTGAGATGCATGGTCTACACTTTGAACCATTCGGGATGGGGATCCTACAACTGTGGGACCACATGTGGCCTTCTGGATCCTTCAGTGCGGCCTTTTAACTTAATCCAAATTTTATTGAACAGATTTTTTAAGTAAAGGGACTGAGTTGTTCGTTTCCCCAACTAAGCAGCAAATGCATTATATGTACATAAACTATGTTATAACTTGAGCTGAGTTTGGTAATTGCTGTTTCAATTCAGCAGATGTAATGATATAGTATCTAACCAAAGAGTACCGGTCTTTCAAATGAATACATCCTTGATACCTTTTGCTTTGAGAAAGACGGAACTATGGTTGTGTTGGGCTTTGGATTTGTGAAATTTGGGGCATGAAATGTTGGGATTTGTGAAATGTTTATCTAACAATGACCTAAGCTTGATCATTTTCATTTCTCCAAACAGCACTAATATTCTGAAGGACCCTGTGTGCTTAGGAGGGTGTGAACACATCTTTTGTAGGTAAGTATGGCTTGAGTTTTTATATATATATATACACACACATACACACACGCACACACACACATGCACATATATACACACACATAAGGTTGGCAGTTAAATTCATGAACTCATCCTAGAAAAAGTGCTGCATTCCTGAGGTTGAATATCAGTCACTATAGTCCCCTTTGAAGTACTCCCTTTGGGAAACTATGCACTTTTGTCAGTGGGCTCCAGATTAGAGTTCCCTTTGGTAAAGAAATTTGACATTGAAGTAGATGATCAAAGGTCTCTGGGTTCTAGTATGGGTTACAAATTCATTCTACAACTGCTTTTGGATTATTTTGTGTTAGGAATAATGCTGGGAGCCAAGGGTACAAAAGTTTGAAATGCTTTATCTGAGGATGATTCATGTAAAAATCCTCTGTGCCTGCAAAGTGGGTCACGTGACAAAGAACGTAACCTTTTGGGGAGATGTGTCATTTACCACTATTAAATTACTCAGCCCTGCTAGAACCTGTCTGGGGAGGTGAAGGAAGATTCAAAGATTTACAGGAACCTTATTTCTCAATTCACAGATGAAATTAGGGATTGTGAATGCTTCTTCTTCTTTTTTTTTTTTTTTTTTTTTGCAGTTTTTGGCCGGAGCTGGGTTTGAACCCACCACCTCCGGCATATGGGCCGGTGCCCTACTCCTTTGAGCCACAGGCACCGCCCCATGAACTGTTCTTTTTTATAGCACTGTGTATATTTTTTATCAGATTTGCAAAAGGTAGATAACCCCAAAATTTAGGAGTATCCTTTTTAACCACAAGAGCTTAATACTTAAATAACCCAAGGTAATTGAGTTTACAGATTATAAAATTGTCCCAAATCTTTTCTCAAAAACTACTTGAAAACCTTTAGACACTTGTCCAACAGCGAAACAAAAGGTCTTTTTTTGATCTCTGTAGTGATTTTTGGGTATTTCTATGAAGTAGAATATTCAGGGTTAGTATCGAAAAGGTCAGGACGTGTGGCTACTGAGCATTAGGTGCTGGTTCTGTTGACATCTCTCCTGTATTCTCATGTGTTAGAAGCTAGAGATTTGTTTGCAGGGAAGAATTCTGGAGACTAAGGTCTCTTAATACCAAATTACATCAGGAACTTTAGATGTAGATTTTGTATGTGTGCACAAAACTCTAAATAATAAACATACCATTTTAACAAGTATTTAACAATTGACCGTTGTGTGTCCAACAGTCTCTGCTCCATTTACTTCTGCTCAAACTTTGCTTATTAATTTTTTTGAAATTTAGATTCTACTGAATGGATTTATTTTTTTAATTCTTTTTAAGCGATTGTGTAAGTGACTGCATTGGAAGTGGGTGTCCGGTGTGTTCTACCCCAGCCTGGATACAAGACGTGAAGATAAACAGACAGTTGGACAGCATGATCCAACTTTTTAGTAAGCTTCGAGGTTTGCTACATGACAATAAGCGTTCAGGTGAGAAATATCATTCACTCTCTTAGTTAAGTAACTGATGAATTGGGTGGCGCCTATGGCTCAAAGGAGTAGGGCATTGGCCCCATATACCGGAGGTGGTGGGTTCAAACCCAGCCCAGGCCAAAAACTGCAAAAAAAAAAGTAACTGATGAATTCATATTGATCATACAAAATGCATAAACTGTCCATCAGGAATTCTGAATGCTTTATTTCAGATTTTAAGATCTATAGTGGTTTGTGGTTTTTCTTTCTTTTTTTAAGAAACAAGGTCTTGAACAGGCTGGACTTAACCTCCTGGGCTCGAGTGATCCTTCTGCTTCAGCCTCCCAATTAGCTAGGACTATAGGTACTTGCCACCACGTCCACCTGTTTTTTTTTGGGGGGGGGTACGGGAGATGGTGCATTTTGAGAAATGATAGAAACCATAGAGATAAGTAAGTCTAATCCCCTTATTTTACAGAAGAGAAAACAATTTCTAGAGAGGTTAAATGATCTTGCCTGTAATCACACATGGAGTTAGTACCAGAAGCTGGAGGAACAGAGCTCATTTCTTCTGATTGTAAATCCAGAGACTTTTCACTACTTTCCGCTGTCTGCTTTTTACGTTTATGATAATTTCTGTAGAATATATATGGGATAGTGATTTTGGCCTTAATAGTGCTTAACTCACTTAAATACACTTTTGCAAGATAGAATATAGCATTCTTCCATGGATCACTTTTCTAGACTGAATTAATTAGATGAGCACATTTTGAAAGAGTAAAAATCTAATATTCATTTTCTTTTCTATTTAAATGGGGGTTAATGTTGCTCAGATTGTTCTTAGACTCTATGTATTAACTATATATCTTCCCTTTGTGCTTTCTGCTGAGAACTGATTAGCTATGGAAAGAAAGTAAAGTGTTTCGAATCTTCATAATTGGATATTGGAATTGTCTTCTTATTGACCAGATCACTTCATTTGAATGTGTGTTTGTAGGATGCCGTGAATGACCGATAATGCTCATATAAAATGGTTGGATTTTTGTTTTCAAATATTTCGTTCTTAGAATTCTGATGTGATGTGTTACTGTCACATCAGAATTCTACTAGAGATGAAGTCGATTGAACAAAATAAATAAACAAGGCAATTACTTTGAGTCTTATTGACCAGAGGTCCATATTTTTAAGAAATAAAATTTAGACCATAATCTACTTATTAAATTTTCTTTATCTAGTTATCCAGATCATTCTTTGATAATAAGATGTGGTTTAGTGCTGAAGTGTTACTTACTTTCATGTGTAATAATGTATACATTTTTAAAAGTGCTTGCCCTTAAAAAAAAAATCTTTAAATGAACACAGTGAGAAGTGTTGTCATTAGTTCATCTGAATTCTTTTTATTCAAAGATAATACTCACAGTGTTTATTTTCTAGTTGGAGAGACTGGTATATGAGCTGCCTCACCCCCCAGTGATACCAGGGATTAATGCAGGGATTCTTAAGCAAAGGTCCATGCATCTTTGGCAGTGTTCAGACTTGGAGTGGAGAAGGGTCAGTGTATGAAAGTGGCTTTATTAGATTCTTTTTTTTTTCTCCACTTGTATTTCATTAGATTTTTTTTAGAGACAGAGTCTCACTTTGTCGCCCTTATTAGAGTGCCGTGAAGTCACAGCTCACAGCAACCTCTGGGCTTAGGTGATTCTCTTGCCTCAGCCTCCCGAGTAGCTGGGACTACAGGTGCCTGCCACGACACCCGGCTATTTTTTTGTTGCAGTTGTTTTGTTGGCCTGGGCCAGTTTTGAACACGCCGTCGTCGGTATAGGCTGGCGCTATAACCACTATGCTAGGGGCGCCAAGCCTGCTTTTTCGTTCTTGTGACACTTCCCTTAGAAGAATATTCTCCAAGTCCATCCAGATTGTTATGGATTTCTTTTCTTTTTTTTTTAGACAGTGTCTCACTTTATCCCCCTTGGTAGAGTGCCGTGGTGTCACAGCTAACAATAACCTCCAACTCCTGGGCTTAAGTGATTCTCTTGCCTCAGCCTCCCATGTAGCTGGGACTACAGGTGCCGCTGCATTGTTGCAGTTTGGCCGGGGCCGGGTTTGAGCCTGCACTCTCGGTATATGGAGTCCGCGCCTTAACCACTGAGCCACAGGCGCTATTGTATTTTAAGGTTCTTAATTGTTATTTTTTCATTTAGAGAAATATTTTCATTGGAAGTGTAGATATTCATTATGTTTGTTGGATTGAGTTAGTTGCAAATTTGGCAGTGCTGAGACTAACTTATATCCTAGAGACTAAGCTTTATTAAAATAACTTTAATACAAATTCTTAAAGTTTGGTTCAAATAATTGATTTTGTAATGTTTACATCCTCCTTTGCAGCCTTGATAGAAAATGTTGTGTAAATCTACAGTATAATTGTGCTGAAATGAAACTTCTACCTACGTCTATAATTTCTATGGTGGAAGCTTTTTCTACTTCAGTGTAAGTGATATTATCACCAACTTTTTCTCCCTAAGTCCTCCTGAAACAAACTAGCCAGGGAAGGCACTTGAGGTTTTTTTTTTTTTTTCCCCTAGAGCATTTCCCTTTGTTTCTTTATAGTTAATTTAATATATTTTATGCAGTACTTTGTGTTAGTTTATTATCTAGTAAGTACTTAGAACACTGACGTCGTATAAAGTGAACTATATTATGGGTAGCAGGAACCAATAGTTGGGGACAAATGGTGGTTGATCCTCTTAATAATGAGGAGACTGGAAAACGGTCTCTTTGTAAGATAAGGGTATTAGATTAGGTGATCTCAAGTCCTAGCCGCCAAATTGTATCATTCTGTTAAACAGTCATGTGTTGAAGATGATGAATTAAGTGGAATGGTTAAACATTGCCCACGTTTTCTCTATCTTTTTAAAATCTCTGTAGCTCACAATGTATCTTTTAGATGAACCTTGTTACTTGCATTTACTATAAAATATATAATTGCTGTAATTAAGGTAGGTAATTAGGAAGAACTTGTCAAATCATGGACATAGTGTATGGTATACTGGAGATAAAGAAGCCTGATTTATAGTAGTACTTTCTAAAATGAGCTTCTAAATACTTGAACAGATTTTTCTTGGTTCACTGTACTTTAAAGAGAAGAAATTGTCTGTCAAATTTTGCTGACAACCATTTATAGATAATTTTACCTTATTCTTTATAGCATAATCTTCTTTCTTCTAATGGACTTAAATTTCAAAGTTTTTATTGTCTTTTAAGCCCTTTCAACATTAAATCAGACCTTGCAGGTGCTGGTCAGGTTCTGTGAAACATGTTGGTGTTGAGGACATTAAGAAAAATGCTTTGATTATGCTTTTAAAGGATCCCAATTTCCCTTTCCGTTTTCTGGTTTAGGGAAAGATGCTGGTCTTCCTGTAATGATTACACAGTGTTTCATATGTGCTATGACTTTTTGATAATAGATGAAGATGAGTGTTTGAATAGCTGTGTTGCTGTTTTTTTTTTTCTTTCTAAATAGAACTAAATACTTCTTAATTTACAAAATAATCATTCTTCAGTGAAGGCGTTAATGTTGCACAGATGGTAGCAGAGTACTTTCCTTTGATTTTTAATAAGGGACTAGTTTGTCAAAGGGATTTCTCAACTTCTGTTGTGAAACCTATAATAGAGAATAATTTGAAAGGCACACAATGTACATCATTATAATCCTTTGATGTAGATTAATGATAGCTAAATCACATTTTCTAATTGCCTCTCTTTTCTATAGTTTATTATTAAATTTTAAGAAAAAACTTGGCTCGGCGGCTCTTTAGTACACGTGCATCTCTGTCCCTCAATATTTTTGTGGTATACTCTGGGATATTTAAACTCAGAAAATGGAATTCTTTAAAATGTTATCATTAAGAAATTAACTATGTAGAGGCAGGACCAATATTTTTCTTCATGAAATTAATATCATAATTTATCATGCCGAGAAGCATGCCCCCATAAAACCCAGCTGTTTGTAGCTGTGACTAGTAGGATTTATGTTACACCAGTAGTGGTTTTGCTTTTTATAGTTTTATCTAAGATATGCTCCATAAAATTCAGAATTTACTATCATGTTTGCTATTGTGGTCCTTCCTTACTAATGCCAGGGAACATAATGAAAATTATCTTGACTAAAGTTATTACTATTAGATGAATAGTAAAATTTTGTACATATCAATTACAGTGTACTGTTATCTTCATTTACTCCCTTATAAGTTAGGAAATTTGTACATTTCAGTATGAAATTCAACGTCTTTTTAAGTTTTGGTTTTTTTTTTGGTCAATTGAGTGTAACTACATATAAGCCTTAATTCTCCTTTCAATGCCAATTCAATGTTTTTTTTTAGTTCAAGAAACACAGAGAACTTAAGGATTTGACTTGCTTTTAATTGAAAATGTCATCCTCTGTGTTTAAAATAAATTTAAAAAAATCAAAGGGAGGTTTTTACAGACTACCAGAGGATTAACCTTTAAGTCTTTGTAATCTTGAGTCTTTCTTAAGAAGTAATCCTGGTAACATTTCATTTTGACCTTTCCTCTAGACTCGCGATTGTGTCAGAAATGACTTGGTTTTGAAATCTACTTACTACTGCAAAGAAAAGACGCTCTTGAATTTAGATGTAAAGTTTCTGTGTGAATGGATACCTCATTCAGATTGTTTTGACTTTTAGTATTCTGTCTTAATAACACTTTGTGGACCAGGTGCTATTCAGCTGTGATATAAAAAGGGTGTATGGAGGAGAGTCTGCTCTTATTTAGATATATGCGCCTGCCTGCCTGGTCTACTGTCTTTCAATATAATGTTTCCATTTCACCAGGAGGGGACGATGGCTCTTTGGAGTAGAATGTAGTTTGATTGAATTCTCTTGCTAGGCAGGAATCATTTCTGAAGTTTCTAGCGTTAAGTGTTAATTGTTCATTTCTCAAAATCCTCGATTTCCATTTCTTCTTTCTGTTTAAGTTTCTTTTACCTGGTGGGAATACTTATTAAGACAGGATTTTTGTACTCAAATATGAGGTGAAAGAATTAGCAAAAGTGATTTTTTTTTTCTTAGTACATCTTCACTTTTATTGTACATTGTTTTTTTGGACAGAGCCTCAAGCTGTCCCTCTAGGTAGAGTACCCTGGGATCACAGCTCACAGCAACCTCCAACTCCTGGGCTTAAGTGATTCTCTTGCTTCAGCCTCCCAAGTAGCTGTACAGGTGCCCGCCACAATGTCCAGCTATTTTTTGGTTGTAGTTGTCATTGTTGTTTTGCAGGCCTGGGCTAGGTTCTGCCAGCTCTGGTGTATGTGGCTGGCTCCTTATCCCCTTGAGCTATAAGCGCTGAGCCATAAATGAGTGTTTTAAAAATAATTTTTACAGATACTCAGTAACCATGCAAAACTGTGTACAGAATTAATATGTCTATAGATATCTGTATCTGTATAATCAGTTCATGGTAGAGAACCATGTGTCTAGGGAGTATCACAGACTTACACATACAAAGTGATCTTGTTTACAGTATTCTGTTGACAGTGCCAATATATGATAAGGAAGTGAACACATCACAATCTGACATTCACAATTCCATGAATTGAATCTTTTCCCTTGTTAATCAGCCTTCCTTATTTTTTTTTTTGAGACAGACTCTCAAGCTTGATGCCCTGGGTAGAGTGCTGTGGCATCACAGCTCACAGCAACCTCAAACTCTCGGGCTTAAGTGATTCTCCCATGTAGCTGGGACAATTGGCGCCCGCCACCACACCCGCCTATTTTCTTGTCGTAATTGTCATTGTTGTTTAGCTGGCCCAGGCCAAGCTTGAACCTGCCAGCCTTAGTGTATGTGGCTGTAACCACTGTGCTATGGGTGCTGAGCCTAATCAGCATTCTTAAAATAAAAGTTATAATGGATATATGAGAGTAAATGTGGGCTTTTTAGAGTTTGAAATGTTTTGTTGTTTTTGTTAAATAATTATTTGACACGTCCTTATGCAGCACCTCTCCTGTACTTCTGAGAGATGTCTTGTGGGGACACCGTCTGCATTAGTTAGCCTGTCTGTGGGAGCAGGATGACACCACTGATTTTACTGACTTCACCAAGGACATGCCACGGGACAGGGATGGATAGGTGTGGCCCTTACCCTCAGCTCACACTCCAGTGAGGTCAAGGTCACAAGAACCCTGAGCTCACAGAGGCCAGTCCCTGAGTCCTTCGAGGTATAGGTAGGCCCCTGGAACTGCGTCTTCATAGCTGAGCAGGAACTGCTCTGGTGGGAGGAGGGCCTTCTAGAAACCTCGATCTCTGCTTCAGTGTCTCCCCCAGGTCTTCCATGCCTCTTCCAACTTTCAACTTCAGGTCATCCTCCTCCCTTGCGCTTGTTACCATCTTCCTTCCTCTTCACCGCTACAAATTGGAGATATATGTATATAAACATATTAATTATGGGGGTACTGCACATAACTGGTATTAGTTTATAAGATAATGTACCCGCATATAGTCCATTTGGCTTTATTTATTTATTTTTAGAGGCAGAAGTCTTGCTCTGCCACCTGGATTGGAACCCTTGGGCTCAGTTGATTTTTCTGGCCTCAGCCTCTTGGTCTCACAGTGCTATACTGCAAGAGCCCCTTGACCTCAGGTGGCGAACAAAATCAAGGGTGTTAATGAGCCCTTGAATGATATTCCTGCCTCCTGTGGGTATGAAGTGTTCCCCCCACCTCATTCCAGTTCTTTCTGCTGGTGGGGTAGGACAGGGCACAGCACAGGGACTAGAACTCTAGAACTCTCTATGAACTGCCTAGAAACCTTTACTACATCATAAACTCTGACCAAATGCTTCTACTTGCTCTGGGTGGCTGAGCTTGCAACACATTTGACATTTATTTTTTATTTGCACACCCATCCTGTGAAACAGGTAGGACTTTGCATTTTATAGTTGTGAAAACTACAGGTTCAATCATTCCGAATAACCTGCCCAGGGACAGAGAGCTGAGCGCTGACAAGTCCCATCCGTCCCCCACCACAATTCTGTCTTCCGATTTCACAGTAGTGAACAGTCTGGATGATTCTGTCCAAGTTTCCTCTGAGAACTGGCTTTTAACAGAAACTTCTGGCCATTATCTGACTGAGTGTCGTATACAAGTGCAGTAAGAAGGTACGTGAAGTGTCTTTTCCGTAAACCTGGTCACCAGCTTCTGTCTCATAAATTGCTTCATCCCCGAAGACAGGTTCCTAGGGGCCCTGACAGACTCTCCAGAATTCAGTCCTCTTCTTCAGCCTCGCCCACACCCTCAGCCTTCCTGTCAGAAATCCAGGTGGCTCAGAGCTACCAGGTAGTTCACCTGAACCTGTCCAGCCAACCAGACCCCTGTGGAAAACAGGTCCTGTGGCCAATGCCTCAGTGTCCGTCAGGGGCATCACATCTGCCAGGGGATAGTATGTATCCTGCGGCCAGCCGCAGAAGGTCAGGTGAGCTACCTGCAGTGGTGTGAGACCCGTTCACGTACAGAGTGCCCACCAGGCTCATCCAGCACAGCCTGGCCAGGCCGAAGCCAGCTGTCCTGCCCCTGACGCACAGTGGGCTGAAAGTCACGAGGCCCTGGGGGTACTAGTAGAAGGCCGGGGCAAGGCCACCACTGTCAGGGCGGTCTGTGCCAGCTTTAGCCGAGACGCGAACCCAGAGGACCTGGTGGTGTCAAAACGGTAGACCGTGTGCAGTTTCTCAGTCTCTGTGACCTGTTCCCTGCTCTCCTCTTGGGACGCTCTTGCCTCTTGACGCACCAGAGCCCATGCAGAGGCCTTCCCCACGCAGCGGGTCCTGCCCCTGCCATCTCAGCACACTTGGAGGGGAGTGACCATGACCGCCCCACCACCTCCTGCCCGAAGTCATTATTTATTTGTTTATTTATTTATTTTTTGAGTCAAGTCTCAGTGTGCTGCCCAGGCTACAGTGCTCTCAACAACCTCAAATTCTTAGGTTCAACGGACCCTTCTGCCTCAGCCTCCCCATAACTGTGGGTCTAGGTGCTGGCCACAACACGTGGCCAATTTGTTTATTTTTAGTAGAGTACAGCCTCACTTTTGCTCATGCTGATCTGAAACTCCTGAGCTCAAGGCAGGTCATTGCTCTGCCTCATACAGTGCTAGGATTACAGACATGAGCCATGGTGCTTGGCCAGGCAAAAATGATTTTTAACTTTGGAGAATTAAGATCTTCGTTGACAGTTTTTTTGTTGTATTAATAATTTTAAGCTGGTAAAATAATAAAGTGTTCTGTGTGAATAAAAAAAGACTAAAAATGGCTTGGCGCCTGTGGCTCAGTCAGCTAAGGCGCCAGCCACGTACACCTAAGGTAGCGGGTTCGAATCCCCAGCCCGGGCCCGCCAAACAACAATGATGTCTGCAACCAAAAAATGGCCGGGCGTTGTGGCGGCTGCCTGTGATCCCAGCTACTTGGGAGGCGGAGGCAGGAGACTCGTCATGGCACTCTACCCAGGGGGATAGCTTGATGCTCCGTCTCAAAAAAAAAAAAAAGACTAAAAGGAAGTAAAAAATAATTGATAATGTATGCTTACTAATAGACATGAGAATGTTGAAGAGAAATTTATCCCCCCAAATAATAAGAAAAATGAAATTAAAATTATGATTTTTTTTTTTAACTACTCACCATTATACTAATGAGGAGATATATCGCTTGAGTATCAAAAGTTCTCAAGACGTTATGGTGAACTGTGATTGTACCACTGCACTCTAGCTTGGGTGACAGAATGAGACCATCTCAAAATAAATAAATAAATAAATAAAAGTTTTCAAGTATAAGAATCATTTGAAAATGATGTTTATTTGGTATATAGTGAATGTTATCAGTCCTCAGGAATAAGATGGGACTAGTGACTTCTCGTTTCCTTCTTAAAAATTACCTTGTATTTAGAAGTTCATTTCATTAAAATTTTTATTTGATTTTGTAATGTAAAAAAAGTTTTCTGCAGAGTTATTTTCTGCTTGAATGAGGAGTGACATCTTAGAAGGAAAACATAAGGCTGGACTTGGTGGCTCTCGCCTGTAATCTTAGCACTCTGGGAGGCTGACGTTGGGGGATTGCTTGAGCTCAGGAGTTGGAGACCAGCCTGAGCAAGAGCGAGACCTTGTCCTTACTAAAAATAGAAAAAATGAGCTGGGCTTTGTGGTGGGTGCCTATAGTCCCAGCTGCTCAGGAGGCTGAAACAAGAGGGTCACTTGAACCCAAGAGTTTGAGGTTGCTGTGAACTATGACACCGTGGCTCTCTACCCAGGGTAAAAAAGTGAGACTCTGTCTCAAAAAAAAAGAAAACTCAAAAAGAAAACACGATTCAGGCAGGAATCCGTGTCAGGCAGTATGAAATTATTGGTCAATCGTTGTTAATTTTGTCCAGTTGTTGTTTTTCCAGTTTTTTTTTTTTTTCCTTGAGTTTCACTATGTTGCCCTCGGTAGAGGCTGTGGCGTTACAGCTCACAGCAACCTCCAACTCTTGGGCTTAAGTGATTCTCTTGCCTCCGCTTCCCAAGTAGCTGGGACTCCAGACACCTGCCACAACGCCCGGCTATTATTTCTGTTTTTGTTTTTGGTTGTAGGTGTCATTGTTGTTTAGCAGGCCTGGGCTGAGCTCGAACCTGCCAGCTATAGTGTATATGGCTGGCACCCTAGCCGTTAAGCTATAGGCACCAAGCCAAAAAAAGACAAATTTTTATTTATGTATATACAGGGATTCATAGAAAAATGTGTCTCTTCAATCAGGTGAAGATAAAGGTTGATACACCTACTTGCAACTTAATGGGGGGGAAGGAAGAAAAGGCTTCTCTGGAGAGAACACAGGTTTCTAGGAGAATTAGCGGGAGATGAGAAAGTTTGTAATAATGTTTGTTTATGCAGGTGTGAGTGGTCTTCTTTCTGGCCTTAAATCTCTCAGAGGGAATTTCTGAAAGCCTCACTCCCAGAATTTTGTCCTCAGTTATGTAAGAAAGGTTCAGAAGGACTGTTTTTCAGATGTCTTTTTTAATTTAAAATAATCTTCATACCAATCCTGGGAGGCTGAGTGGCTCTCACAAATTCATTCCCTGGGTATTTCTTGAGCATGTAGTAATGCCACCTGACTTATGTGGAACACTTAGCGGTCGGTCTTAGTTTAAGTATGGACAGTTTAAGTATCACCAGCAAGACACCGTGCATCGTCTATTGCCTCGTCTTAAAATTCTCATCTTTAAAAGTCCACCTTTATTGAGGACAGTGTACACTGTTCTGGTGGCGAGCACATTAAAAGCCCTGACTGATTCAGTCTTGTATGTGTACAGTTTATTCATGTAACAAAACACACTTGTACTCCCCACATTTTTTGGAATAATAAAAAAAAAATCTCCTATATCACTTTCTTCCTTGGTCTCTGCAAGCCAGGTATACTGGCCCTCCTTCAGTTCTTTAGCTTTTAAATATATTATAGTCTGGTTTGGTGCCTGTAGTTCAGCGGCTAGGGCTGGCAGGTTCAAACCTGGCCCAGGCCTGCCATACAACAATGACAACTGCATCCAAAAATTAGCCGGGCGTTGTGATAGGCACCTGTAGTCCCAGCTACTTGGGAGGCTGAGGCAAGAGGATTGCTTTTAAGCCCAAGAGTTTGAAGTTGCTGTAAGCTGTGATAGCAGAGTGCTCTACTGAGGACAACATAGTAAGACTCTGTCTCAAAAAAAAAATAATCAGTTTTTGAATAACATGGGTTTGAACTATGCGTGTCCACTTCTATGAAGATTTTTTTTTTCAACCAAAGTGAATGGAAAATATGATATTCATGGGATGTGAACTCCAAGCATATGAGGGGCCAACCTTGTGTATCTACAGGTGTTACAGGGCTGACTGTGAGACTTGAGTATGCAGGGATTTTGGTACCCGAGAAGGGTGTCCTGGAACCAGTGCCCCAAGGATACTGAGGACTGATTCTTCTGCTGTTGGGCCCTTAACCATTTTATTATCTCCCCACTGCCTCCTGGTCAGGTTAACTTGTGATCTTTTAGATTACGTATCTGATGCCATTTCCGTTTCTATTGCCCTAATGCTCGTCACAGCCAGTGAGGTACTTCCTCTTGGATGATAGCTGTGTAATTGGTCAGTTTGTCCACTCTTTTCTTTCTCAAGTTCCTCTTCCATGTGGCAGCGGAATGATCATTCTAAAATACAAACATTATTATAGTTCTCAAATGAAAGCTACAACCTAATTCTAGCCTAAGAATATGGGGAGGGGGTAGGGGAAGGGAGGGGAGAAGGGCGGATGGGTGGTGGGAGGGTGACTGGAAAGATCACCTATATGGTCTGTCTAACAAGGGTACAAGCGAACTTTTCTAGAACTAGAGTATAAATGTTTTAACACAGTAAGTAAATGACACAAAGTCTATGTTAATCAGTTTGATGAAAATATTTCAAATTGTATATGAGAACACTACACTGTACCCCATGTTTGCATTAATGTATACAGCTATCATTTAATAAAAGAAAAAAAATGCCAGAAAAAAAATACAAACATTAAATCCCTTCCTTCTGGGTCTGATCGAGCTCCATGTTGCTGTTTCTTTTTGTCTTTTAGTTTTCAATCCAAAAGTTGGCTCCTCAGAGATCCCTCCCTTGATGACCTTGGCTAAAATAGGTGATTGTAGAGAAGAGTATCACCCCAAAAGTGTGACATTTTGTCTAGAGACATTTTTTCCTTTTTTTAAACTCTACTGAATCTTTGTATTTTAATTCTTGATTATAAATCTGTATTTTTCACTACTTTTTAAAAAGCACGATGTACAGTCCTGGGTGTGTAGTTTGATGAGCTTTCACAGACTGAACTCACCCAGAACAGAAACGTGACTCTAGAAGCCTCTCTTGGGGCCCCTCCTAGGTGCGTCTTTTCTCCATAGGAATAACTGACTATTCTGATTTGGTACATTAAATTTGTTTCGGCTGTTTTTATATTTGATGCAGATGAAAACATACGATACGTGCTCTTTGTATCTGGCTTTTTTTGCTCAAGAGGTTATGTTTAAATATGTAGTCATTCATTCATTCTCATTGGTATTTGCAGCTTAAGGTTCTATTAGATGGTAGCTAAAGGGCTGTGGCTATTTTCTTTAATCTCTTAGATTTATTTTGTCTGTAATCTTAAAATCAGATAGTATGACTCCTTCAACTTTTTTTTTTTTTTTTTTTTTGAGATAAAGTCTCACTTATGATACCCCTGTGTTGTGGTATCATAGTTCATAGCAACCTCAGACTCTTGGGCTCAAGCAATTCTCTTACCTCAGCCTCCCAAGTAGCTGGGACTACAGGCAACCACCACAACGCCTGGCTATTTTTTGAGATGGGGTCTCAGGCTGTTCCTGAACCAGTGAGCTCAGGCAACCTACCCACCTTAGCCTCCCAGAATGCTAGGATTACAGGCGGAAACCACTGTGCCCGGCCAGCTTTGTTGTTCTTTAGTATTGTACTGGGTGTTCTACATCTTGCTTTTCAATATATAGTTCCTTTGCTTTTCCATGTAAGTTTTATAATTGCTTGTTGATTGTCAGAAAAAAGTCTGTGGAATTTGCATTAGGATTATGTTATACCTATAAATCAATTTGAGAGAATTGACACTAACAATATTGAGTGCTCCAGTTCACGAACGTGATATATCTCCCCATTTGTGTAAAATTTCATTCATTAGTGTTTTGTAATTTTCAGTGATCAGAACTTGTACATTAGCTTTATATTTAAGTATTTTTGCTTTTTTTTTTTTTTTTTTTTTTAGAGACAGAGTCTCACTTTATCACCCTTGGTAGAGTGTTGTGGCGTCACAGCTCACTGCAACCTCCAGCTTAGGTGATTCTCTTGCCTCAGCCTCCTGAGTAGCTGGGACTATGAGCACCCGCCACAACGCCTGGCTATTTTTTGTTGCAGTTTGGCTGGGGCCAGGTTCTAACCCACCACCCTTGGTATATGGGGCCGGTGCCCTATTCACTAAGCCACAGGTGCCACCCAGTATTTTTGCATTTTTCAAGTGTTATAAATAATACTAGTTTTTAAAGTTTCACTTTCCATTCATTTGCTGCTAGTAGATAGAAATACTTTTTTTTTTTGAGACGGAGCCTCAAGCTATCCCCCTGGGTAGAGTGCCATGGCATCACGGCTCATAGCAACCTCCAATTCCTGGGCTCAAGCGAGTCTCCTGCCTGTGCCTCCCAAGTAGCTGGGACCACAGGCACCCACCACAACGCCTGGCCATTTTTGGGTTGCAGCCATCGTTGTTTGGTGGACCCGGGCTGGGGATTCGAACCCGCCACCTTAGGTGTATGTGGCTGGCACCTTAGCCGATTGAGCCACAGGCGCCGAGCCTAGAAATACTTTTGAAATTGAATTTGATATATTGACCTGGTGGTGTATGACTTTATTAAAGTCACTTTTTAGTTTAAGGAATATCTATTTTTAAGATTCTTTGGAATATTCATTTTAGTCAAGTTATCTGTGAGTAGATACAATTTTGTATTCTCCTTTCTAATCTGTCCTTTTTATATCTTTTTCTTACCTTGTGCTGGCCAGGACTTCCAGTATGACATTGAATGGAAGTAGTGAGAGCAGACTTCTCTGCCTTGTTCCTGATAAAGGAACAAGATAATAGTTGCAGTTTTACACCAGTAAGCGTGATACTAGCTGTGGGAATTTTTGTAGATATCCTTCATCAGGTTAAGGAAATTCCTTTTTATTCCTGATTTGTTGAGTCTTAAAAAAAAAAAAAAGATTGGATGTTGGATTTTTATGAAATGTCTTTTTCTGTATCTATTGAAAATATTGACTAGTTTCTCTTTAGTTGGTTGATTACTGTGAATTATATTGATTGTTTTTCAAATGTCTTTTTAAAAATTAAGCACCAATTAATGACTACTACTTGTTAAGTCCCATATCTGCCTTTTTTCTTTCTTTTATTTTTTGAGTGTATTTTTTCCTCCATAGCGCTTATCTGTATATTTTGCATTTTATTGATTTGCACATTCTGTCTACTCTCTGGAATATAAGTTCCACGTTTTGATCTTGGCTGTATCTCTAGTCTCTGCAACAGTGGCAGGCACAGTGTGATATTTAGTCAATATTTGCTGAATGAGCGAAATATTTGTTGAGGAGGTCCACTGTCAAGAGTTCATGCCGACGGAGCTGAGAAGGACACGCGAAAGGGCATTCACTGTGGAGAACTGTACACAAAATTCACTGGGCGCTCAAGAGGGGAGAGGTTACATGGAGGTAACTGATTTCCTTTTCTTTTTTCTATCAGATTCGAAAGAAGATACATCTAGGACAAGATTATTTAATGATGCAGAAAATAAGAAGAATTCAATAAAAATGTGGTTTAGTCCTCGAAGTAAGAAGGTCAGATATATCGTGCGGAAAGTTTCGGTTCAAACCCAGCCTCGACCACTGAAAGACACAGACGCTGCACAAGGCTCCACTTACGAGTTTGTTTCCACCAGTCCTGTAGAGGTTTCCGAGAGGGCTAAAAAGACCTCTAAACGATCTGGAAAAAAGCTAAAAAAGAAAACGTTAGCTGAAATCAATCAGAAATGGAAATTAGAGGCAGAAAAAGAAGATAGTGAACTTGACTCCAAAGAGGAGTTTAAGGGAAAGCAGGTGTCCATCGGTAGCCAACCATCTGTTATGGCTGCTCATCAGAAAAATGGTGAAATAGACTTACTCGCAAGTGGCTCCTTGATGGAGTCGGAATGTTCTGGAAGTTTACCTGAAGTCCCTTTACTATTGGCTGAGCAAATAGAGTCTCCCGACACTGAGAGCAGGAATAAAGCAGGGACTCCCGAGGAGAAGGTCTGTGAAAATCCTCCTACATCTGAGGAATCTTTGCCATTAAGTCGCGATGGAAAACGTGGGTGCGGCAGCAGACTGTCCCGCCCCGTCTGTAAGAGGCGCAGGGGCAGTGTCGGCAACACCAGCGGGGATCTCGCTGAGCCAAGGGCGCGCTCCGAAGACACACCGCTGCCTGGCTTCTCTTCACCATGCAGACTTAAAGTTGATGATACACCACGGGGGAAAAGCAGCACTCTGCTAGATGAATCCTTCATCAGCCTTTCACCAGGTACCCCTCCCTCTACACTGAATAATTCAAGTTACAGAAGAATGATGTGTAGTCCCTCGGCAGGTAGCCTCGTGCCTGGGAAGAGGAATCACCGGGGAGAGACTTTGCTCCATCTCGCTTCTATTAAGGTAACGTGCGGCTTCTGAAATACAATCTTGGAATGAGTACAGCTATAAAGCCGTTTCTTTGGGGTTGGTGGAAAAGGGTGTAAGACTACTGGGATAGTTCATTGACCCTAGATAGGATACTTCCTCTGAACCAGAGAAGCAAAATTCGCAGGGACTAGGTCTCCATCTCAGAGGAGTGGCTGCTGGGTCTGGGAAGCATGATCTTGGAGACTGAGGTTCTCAACCTTCCTAATGCCTCCTAATGCCGCCACCCTTGAATACAGTTCCTCATGTTCTGGTGACCCCCAACCATAAAATTATTTTCGTTGCTACTTCGTAACTGTAATTTTGCTACTGTTATGAATCGTAATATAAATATCTGATATGCAGGATGTATTTTCATTGTTATAAAGGTGTCTCACGCGACCCACAGGTTGAGAACTGCTGTTGTAGGAGAAAAGCAATGTTGGAATATTTCAGCTTCTGCTTTGCCAACTACTTTTGCTTTTGCCTGTTTTTTGTTCTTTTTTTTAATCATTTTTACGACCCATTTTTCCCATGCTTTGTGAATACTGCTGGCAACACAATTTTTTTTTACGTAGCAAAAGTCAAGTTTCTGGCTTGACTGTCCTGGTGGGTGCTGCCAAAATTAGCGAGGTTGGAAGGTGTGGTTTGTTGGTGTGTTTCTCCAGTGATGTGGACATTGGACTTGTCAGAGATGGCTCCTGCAGCTCAGCGCAAAGGATCGACTCCGGCCATACTCAGCCATTCCTTTTACTGGCCTATTCATTGGAATTATTAATTCTCTTAAATTATTGCCCCAAACCTGGGATTTTTGGCAGTCGGCCTATTTTCTGAACACTTGCACACTGACTTTCTGAACTTGGGACTGACTTACGTATGAAACAGAGCAGTAAGCACCATAACTTTATAGACTTTGCTCCGTAATTTCATGCACGTGTTAGGAAAATACAGTACGATAGACCTTAATACTAAATTAGGATAGCTGTTGTGTTCTCTCAGTGACTGTATGAAGTAAATTCCCCCAGGAAATCCATGGGTCTTTTGGATGGATGGAGAACTTCAGGAAGTCTGGAAGGAACCTCTTAGAGGCCCCCAAACATGAGGCCGGTGGGCAACATAAAATAACTGGGAAAAAACATGTAAGAGGCAATTTTTTTTTTGGAGACAGAGTCTCACTATGTCGTCCTCTGTAGAATGCTGAGGCGTCACAGCTCAACCTCAAACTCCTGGTCTTAAGTGATTCTCTTGCCTCAGCCTTCCAAGTAGCTGGGACAACAGGCGCCCGCCACAACCCCCGGCTATTTTTTTGTTTGTTTCAGTTGTCATCATTGTTTAGCTGGCCGGGGCTGGGCAGGAACCCACCAGCCTCCGTGCAGGTGGCTGGCACCGTAACCACTTTGCTACGGGTGCAGAGCCCATGTAGGAGACATTGAGTGTGGTTGAAGGATTCCTGTATTTATTTATTTTTTTTTTGAGACAGAGTCTGACCATGTCGCTCGTGATGTCCCAGATCACAGCAACCTCAGACTCTTGGGCTCAAGCGATTCTCTTGCTTCAGCCTCCCTAGTAGCTAGGACTAGAGGTGCCCACCACAACACCCGGCTATTTTTTAGAGGCAGGGTCTTGCTCTGGCTCAGGTTGGTCTCAAACCCGTGAGTTCAGGCAATCCACGTGCCTCAGCCTCTCAGAGTGCTGGGAGGATTCCTGTATTTTTGTGTGGAGAAAAGGGAAAAGCACAAAATGAGCTGCTCTCAACACTTGATGTTTTTTTTCCTTGTTTTTCTTCCAAATTAATGTAGAATACAGTTGGCTCTCTGTCCACGGGCTCTATATTCATGGATTCAACAAATAGCAGAATGAAAGTATTTGGGAAAACTAATAATAACAGTCAACAATAAGAATAATATAAATGAAAACACAGTGTAACAACTGTTTACATAGCATTTATTTTGCACTAGGTGTTATAGAGATGATTTAAAGTATCCAGAAGGATTCTGTAGGTTATATGCAAATATATCGTTTCATATAAGAGACTTGAGCATCTGTGCATTTGAGTGTTTGTTGGGAGCCAGTTACTTGTGAATACTGAGTGCTACACTATTTCTGATGCCAGTGAGAGGGAGGTCTGCAATATGACTGCGCAGTGGGGATCTGGGGATCCCGTATCCTCTGGAGGATACCTTGAATTTTTACAGTTGGCTCCTGTTACATTTTAGTTTGATTTCTGCAAAGCATGACTTACCAAATCAGACTTTTTGGGGTCATCTTTGTTATCTCCATATACGTATTATATGTGCATGTAAGCTATTGTAATTTTTTTTTTTTTTTTTATTGTTGGGGATTCATTTGAGGATACAACAAACCAGGTTCCACTGATTGCATTTATTAGGTAAAGTCCCTCTTACAATCGTGTCTCAAGCTATTGTAATCTTAACATTATGATGTTGTCAGTGCTTCATGGGTATAAGGAGATAGTATAATTATCATTTTTTATCCATTTTTCTCACTGATACATAAGAATTTCTACATTTGCTTTCTGAAATTTTCTGACCATCCGGCAAGCATCCCCTTAAATTGGTAGAAAATTTTTCTTCTAACCATAAGGATGATTTATCTTTAAGACAGTTTTATTATGTAGCCCTCAGTAGAGTGCCGTGGCATCACAGCTCACACAACCTCAAACTCTTGGGCTTACATGATTCTCTTGCCTCAGCCTCCCAAGCAGCTGGGACTATAGGCCCCTGCCACAACACCCAGCTATTTTTTGTAGTTGTTACTGTTGTCCTGGGCCGGATTCCAGTCCGCCAGCCTTGGTCTATGTGGCTGGTGCTGTAACCGCTGTGCTATAGGAGCTGAGCCAGGATGACTTGTCTTTATTAGTGAGGATTCCTAGGCCCTGGGGCCACGGCCAGGGTGTGGCAAACTCTTTTCTTTCTTTTTTTTTTTTTTTATTATTAAACTCTTTTCTTAAAGGGGCAGTTGGAGTAAATGTTCTCATCTTTTAGGCCAAAACGTCTCTGTCACAGGTATTCAGACCTGTCCTGAGAGTGCAAAAGCAGCCAGGGACAATATGGCAGCCAGTAAGACTTTACATACAGAATCAGGGCCAGCGGGCAGGCCCTAGTGTGCCTGTTCTTGGTCTAGGCATGGAAAAATCCCATAATGGAACATGAAGAAGGGAAAAAATGGTGGCAGGATACTGTCTTGGTAAATTGTCCTCATCATCATGTTCAAGATGGCTTCATACAAGTTTTGTCACTTTATCAGTTTCTTAGGGTATTGCCAGAGTTAAAATCCACTTTGATTCTCTAGGAGTTAATTATCAAATACTATTATTGTCTTCAGTTGTCATATTCTATTACAGTACATTTAAGAGAAGTTAATTAGTTTTTATTTTTTAAACGATGAATTAACAATAGTGTTCTTTTAAAACATTATGAGTTGAATGTATGATTCAACTCAGCTTGATTTTAATAGTAAGACAGATGCTTGATTTTAATAATAAGACAAATGCTTACACACACAAAAAAAAAATCAGTGGGATTTGTCAGTTTATTTACGTTATAAAACAGTTTCATCTGATTCCTGTCTTAATGTTCTCATTCGTAGCCAAGAAGGAATCGTCTATGTGTATTAGAAACTCACCGATCGCAGTTCTGCCCTCTCACCTCTCTTTTGTACCCACCTACTTCAGAACAGGATTCGAAGTGCTCCTGAACTTGAATACTACTATGCTACTAACACTGCTCCTTGGTGCTACTCTAAAATGGAAGCTGGAGCAGGGAGAGAGGGGAGAGTTACTACCTCTGTGTCGTGATTATAGATTTGGTGGCCTTGAACACAGCCAAAGCAAATAATGGGACGTGCCAGGGGTTGGGCTGTCAGAGGTGTGTCTGGGGGCAGTGGTTGCAGTTGTTATTTCCCCTAACGCAAGCTGGGAGCCCTGCAGTTTCCAGTTTCACCTGTTCCACTCAGGTGTGAGGGACATGTGGTTGCCCTGTGCATGGTTGATACTTGCACTAAGGACAGAGAACCCGGTAGCAGTTTGTTCTCTTAGGCTAAGTTACCCCTGTGCTGGTAGGGCTTTACCTACTGCCCTCTGAACTTGGGAACATACTAATAACAATTTTTAAGTATCTTGCCCTAAACCTACCTGTGGGTATCACTGAAGGCCATGACCTTCACCCTGGCGGCAGCTGCTTTTTTTTCCTTGCTCTCACCACCTGGATTAATTTTCTCTTGCAGCTGAAATGAATTAGCACACAGTGCAAAGGCCTTTCCTCACAGTCCTGCAGGTCTATGCATGCGTCTCCGAGACTAAAAGCAGTTGACCAGCTTTGCCTTTCTGGCTGTTATAGAAGATGCGCTTACTTGTCCATTGGGATTGTTGGCGGAAACCGCATGTTCTTGGGCTGAGACTGAGATCCAGTTTTCTTGCTGGCTTTCTGCTGAGGGCTGTTTGCACGTTCTAGAGACTGTCATATTTTAGTTCATGGCCCTCTGCCTCCTTCTTCAAACCCAGCAATAGCAGGTTGGGTCCTTCTCATATCTCATCTTCCAGGCATAGCCTGGAACGCGCTCTGCTTTCAAACGCTCAATGGACTAAACTGGGGCATCTGGACAGTGCAGAGGACTCCTCTTTCAAAGTGCAGACCCTTAGTTGATGTGGGCATTTTGGGGGGGGTCGTTGTCCTGACCCCACCGCTGAAGCAGCCTCCTCATTTCTTGCCTGTCTTGTCTTGTATTTCCTGTGTCTGTGTGACATCCAGAGTCATTTGACATAGGTCAGAGCTCATCATTGCTCTGCTTTCTTGCCAGTAATTCTTTTATATATCCTTCTTCCTATTTAAATATCTTTGTAACTCATGTTCCTGTTTGAGTGTCTGTGTCACCTGTGGTTAAAATGTTACTGAGAACCTTGTGCGGGGTTTTGTGAAAAGGCATTATGCCTAAATAGAAACCGAAGTAAACACTCATTTATTCTTCTGATTAGTTAAAACACAAAATGCTAAAAATCTGGAGAAAATTTTGTTTTTTTTATATGTTACCTTTGCTTCAAAATTCTTGGGTACTGAAATAACTGCCTCCCTGCCCCCCAGTTCTCTAGTACAGATGCTAAAAATGGCAAGGATTACTTATAATTTAGGCCACACAGACATACTAGATATTTTGAAGGCCTGGTGCACCTAGCATGTAACAAGGGTGGCAAGGATCCCCGGGTAGAGAGAAAGTCCTTTGGGAGGAGTCTTCTTCAGGGTTTGATTCTGTAATTCCTACACTTTTACGCAGTCATGTTTGACTGTGTTACAGTCTGTATTCTTTATCCTCGCCCCATGAAAGGGAGCAAAGGACACAGAAGCAAACTGGCATTTGGGATTTTGTCAAGATTTTGATTTCTGGAACATTTCTTGGAGTCAATGTTCATTTTTCCCTATATCACCCACCACATATGTAAAGTCTGCTTGGCAATACCACTGACTTTCTGGGCGCTTGGGTAGGTGGTCAGAATCACCTGTTAAACCGCAGGCGTACCTCCTGTATTGCGCTTCATTTTGTACCATTAAGTTACTAAATTAAAGGTTTGTGGCGACCGTGCATTGAGCAAGTCTGTTGGAGCCATTTTTCTCTGGGTCACATTTTGGTAATTCTAATAATATTCAAACCTTTAATTATTACCATATATTTTATGTGATTAATGGCCTTTGATGTTACTACTGTAATTGTCTTGGGGTGCCACAAACTGCACCCAGATTATGTAACGAGCTTAACTGATAAATGTTGTACGTGTTCTGACTTTTCCACTGTCCAGCCATTCCCTCTTCTCTCTCCCCTCTTATTTTCTGAGATACAACAATATTGACATTAGGCCAATTAATAACCCTACAGCAGCCTCTGAATGGTCCAGTGGAAGGAAAAGTCAACAGTTCTCTCACCTTGAATCAAAAGCTAGAAATGACTAAACTTTGTCAGGAGGGCCTGTGGAAAGCTGGGGTGGGCTGAAAGCTAGGCCTTTTGTGCTAAAGAGATAAAGTGTGAATGCAAAGGAACGTTCTGGAAAGAAATTAAAAATGCTGCCCCAGCGAATACACAAATGATCTGGAAGTGGAACAGTCCTATTACTGGAGAAGGTTTGAGTATTCTGGATGGGAGAACAAACCAGCCACACAGCATTCCCGGAAGCCAGAGCCTAATCCAGAGCAAGGTTCTAACTCTCTTTAATTCTTTGAAGCCTGAAAGAGGTGAGGAAGCTGTAGGAGAAAAGTTTGAAGGTAGCCAAGTTTGATTCGTGAGGTTTTTTTTTTTTTTTTTTTTTTTGAGCCGGAGCCTCAAGCTATCCCCCTGGGTAGAGTGCCATGGCATCACAGCTGATAGCAACCTCCAACTCCTGGGCTCAAGCAAGTCTCCTGCCTCCGCCTCCCAAGTAGCTGGGACCACAGGCGCCCACCACAACGCCTGGCCATTTTTTTTTATTTGGTTGCAGCCATCGTTGTTTGGTGGGCCAGGGCTGGGGATTCGAACCTGCCACCTTAGGTGTATGTGGCTGATGTCTTAGCCGATTGAGCCACAGGCGCCGAGCCTTGATTTGTGAGGTTTAAGGGAAGAAGCCATCTCCATAACAGAGAAGTGCAAGGTGAAACAGCAAGTTTTTCACAAGGTCTAACTAGGATAATTGATGAAGGCGGCTACTCAATAATAGATCTCAGTGTAGGTCAAATAGCCTTCCACTGGAAGAAGATGCTGTCTAGAACTGTCCTGCTGGAAAGAAGTCAAGCCTGGCTTCAGAGCTTCAAAGGACAGGCTGACTCTCTAGTGAAGATAAGAAGTGGAAGCCACTGTTCATTTCCATTCTCCAGATCTAGTGCTCTTAAGAATTATGCTAAATCTACCCTGCCTGTGTTCTATAAATGAAACAACACCACCTGGAGGGCAGCACATCTGTTTACACTGTGATTTACTGAATATTTTAAGCCCATTGATTGAGATCTACTGCTCAGAAAAAGATTCCTTTCATAATACTATCGCTCACTATGAATGCGTCTGGACACCCCAGGCTCTGATGGAGATGCACAAGGAAAATAAGGTCGTTTTCATGCCTGTTAACACATCTGTTCTGCAGCCCATGGATCAAGGAGTAATTTTGACTTTTAAGTTAACTTCTTTATTTTTAAGTGTGTTTTTTTAATTGAAAAGCTAACAAACTGTCCAGTTATTTTCTCCCTAAAAAATCCACAGTGTGGGTGGAACTAAATCGTTAGGCAATATATTAAAAACAACAGCACCACAATGAGTCCTCAGATCTGACTGTGAGAGCCGTGCTACACCTGGGTGAATCAGTACCAGTGTACTCCTTGACCATAGGAGGTGGGAAGGGCTCCTGATGACCCACTCAGAACATTTACTTCATGGAGCCTTTCTGCAGCTTCCAGCTCGTGAATTAAGATAATATTTTAACGCTATTTCAGAAAACTTCTTACAAATTGTTTTATGAACTATGACAATTTTTAAAAGGTTACTAAAGTTGACTGGGAAATAAACTAGGCAGAAATCACTTTATAAAAAAGAGGGAAAACCCAAAATACCACTTCTATGGACAGCCCACAGTTCAGTTTTTTTTTTTGAGACAAAGTCTCAAGCTGTCGCCTTGGGTAGAGTGCCATGGCATCACAGCTCACAGCAACCACCACCTCCTGGCTTAAGTGATTCTCTTGCCTTAGCCTCCCAAGTAGTTGAGACTACAGGAACCTGCCACAGTGCCAGCTATTTTTTTTTTTTTTTTTTTTTGGTTGTAGTTGTCATCGTTGTTTGGTAGGCCCGGGCTGGATTCGAACCCGCCAGCTCTGGTGTATGTGGCTGGCACCTCAGCCGCTTGAGCTACAGGTGCTGAGCCATCCACAGTTCAGTTTTATTCAGAGGAAACGAAAAAGAAACTTTCCATCATATTAGAAGAAAGTCAGACGTAAGTTTATAGTCTGCACTCAAATTCCACATGCAGTAAGGGTAATATTTGCTGCGTTTGCCTACTGTTTATCTAATATTAACAATTATAAACAGAGTGGTGCGACTGATGTTTGGAACAGCCCTTACAGTGTTACGGTGTCAGTCCCAACATTTCACTTTGTATACCTGGGCTGCTTCCTCCTCACAAGTTTTCCTTTGATCATATTGGCAATAGTCTTGCATGTAACAGTAAGCAAACCTTTGCTATCTAAGTAATTTGCAGTCAGAATAAGTTAAAAAGGGTTCCTTGGTCAGTTTTCAGGAATTCTTGGTCTCAATCAGGGATGCAGCCTGTTCAGTTTTATTCCCCTCATCCTCAGGAAGAGGAGGGTCATCTTTGGTGAGTGTACCCTTCACTCACCTTTCTTAATATTGCTGCATTGACAGTGGGTAGAGGAACTGGGTCATCAGCTCCTTCATCGTCCTCTCCCAGACCTTCAGCATCATATTCACAGTCACAGAGTATTAGGCAGTTTCCACATCAACTTCAAATATCTCTCCGTGAGAGCTCTGCAGCTTGATTGAAGGCCTTGTGTTCAGTCTCAAAGAGGAGGCTGGCCGGAAGCTGACGAGGGCTGGATGGTGTCAGTGCAGGGAGAGAAAGGTGGAGGACAAGCCACTCCAAGTCTTCTTATTTAAAACATATGTTTGCTGAGGCTATATAGCTACATGCATAGTGATCTTCTGATGGGTATGGACAAAGTAAATGGAAATCTTCTGTAAAAAATTCACTATCTTAGATATCATTAAGATCATTTATGATTCAGGGGTGGAGGTCAAAATAGCAACCTTAACAGGAATTTATAAAAAGTGGATTTCAGTTTTCCTGGATGACTTGGAGGTGTTCAAGTCTTCAGTTGTGGAAGTCACTGCAGATGTGGTGGAAATGGCAAGAGAGCCGGAATTAGAAGTGGAGCCTGGAGGTGTGATTGACTTGCTGTAACCTCGTAAGAAAGCTTTGAACAGAAGACAGGTTGCTTCTTAAGGGTGAGCAAAGAAAGTGGTTTCTTGCAATGATGAAGATGCTGAGAACACTGTTGAAATGACAACAAAGGGCTTAGAAGATTATTGCATAGGCTTAGTTGATAAAGGCCGTGTCAGGGTTGGAAAGGACAGACACCAATCTTGGGAGAAGTCCTGTTTACTTAGGATACTTCAGAGAGAACCCATTCTGCACAGCAGTCTCTTATGAAAGGAAGAGTCAATTGACATGGCACACTTGACTTATTGCAGTGTTTACTTTATTGCAATGGTCTGGAACCAAACCTGTAATATTTTTTCAGAGGCAGTAGGGGCAGGGGATGTCTCACTCTTGCTCAGGCTGGTCTCAACTCATGAGCTCAGGTGATTCACCTGCCTCAGTCTCCCAGAGCACTAGGATTACAGGTGTGAGCCACCACGCCCAGCCTGATAAGATTCTGTTTTATTCCGTGAAACCTGACTAGGAAGCCGGAGAAATGTTTAGCATATTTTAGAGCTCCATTCCAGATGGCGAATTATTTTTGTTTAAACAACATCTAGTTGCTAAAAGGGTGAGTTTTAGGTCCCTGGTCAGTTCACTTAAGCTTAACCACACTGGATAAGTCGTTTTTATTGTACTTAATTATAATGTCTGTTTTGTTTTTATGATGCCGTTTATTGCTAATGATAGTTTAAGAGAACTAACCTTTATGAAAAGGAAAAAGTTTTGTTTTTGTGCGTCTGTTTTTAGAAAGTAAATTTCTATTGCTGGAATATGCACCTGTCTGTGAGGTGAACGTGTGAAGAATCATTCCTTTGATTGAAAAGTCAGCAATCAAAAAATTCAGACCCCTCACACACACTTTAATGTATTACTTGAAAATAACAAATCCATTTAAAATTTCTTATAAGCCTTGGTAAACAGTTTGCTTAGATAAATTTTTTTTTTTTTGCTATGGTTTAAGAAGACCTCAGCTATCCTTTTAAGTTGAGAAGAGACTAAATGTGAGCACACATTACCCAGGAAATACTCCGTTAGAGAAAAAAGTAATTTCAAGAAATCAGAATCAGAAGTTAGTTTATATCCTGGAAACTGCATAGCAGTTCAAGCTTGTCCAGTGACTGTGGGTCCTGTCTCATTATCATAATTTTATTTATGTGCATGACATTAAATTGACATGAAGTAGAAAGGTGAGAATATGACAAGACTTCTAAGTACCAGGGAGGAGGAAGCAGATTGAGTGTCAAATGCAGGCAGTTTGCTAATCAGCTTTATATTTTAGGGAATGGAATGTTAACAGAAGACACTTTGATGATATGAAGAGGTGACATGAAAGAAAAAATAGCAACTGTTTAGCAACCTAAAAAGAGATTCTGCTTTTCTTCTCCAGATTGTCCCTGTTTCTACTTGACTGTTCCCACATGACTCTCCATTCCACAGTTATCTTTATGTTAGTGCATGAGCTTCTTTTGTTTAGTGTATTTTGGTCCTTACCGTGTAGAATTAGAATGGGGAAATACTTGAGTTTTTTGTGTGTATTTTTTGTGGTACTTTGTTGTTGAAGGTAGGGAAATGTGTGTGGTTTTGTTTGCCCACGCTTGAGGGAATTGTAAAAAATTCAAATATGTATCCTGTTAGGTTAGATGCTTTTGAGTTCTTTTGGAACTGACTTGAACGTAGAGGAAGAGTTGCCAAACGTGTGTTAACTTGCTTTAGAAATGTAATATTGGCGCTGTAGGAACCATGGGAAAATGTGCTTTATTGGCATTGGAGCAATCGATTTGAAACATACACTTGCTTTTAAGCCCATTGGACGTTTAAAATCATTTTTGTTAATTTAGGAACAGAAAAACGTATGTTGCATGTGGATTTAATTTTTAAGAAAAATTTTAAGCTATAGTAAGTTGCTATATTTGAGAAATAGCCCAAAACTTGGAAAAAGAAATAAATAGAAGTAAAAAGCAACAAAGAAAGCTAACATTATTGTGTTTTGGGGACTTAGTGACTTCTATATTGTCAAACCAACAGAGGAAAAAAAAAAATCATTTCAGAAAAGAACATTGGAGTTTGAGGATCCCTGCTCTAGTATAAAATAAAAGACATCCTTTTGTAAAACAGTGCCAGGCTTTACGAAGGCTAGCAGTAAAGTAGTGAGAGGAAGGAACAATTCTTACTAGTTACTGAAAATAGAGGGGCGGGTACGGTACCTAAGTTCATAAAGATAAAAATAACTAAGTAACATAGACAAGGCCGTGTTTAGTTTTGTGAAGTACTCCTTTAGAGAAAAAGAAATCTGAGCCCTTCCTCCAACGGAGGATCCCTGCTCTAGTATAAAATAAAAGACAGGGGACCAGTTCACTGTCCTTCAGACGGTTGGAGGGCCGGACTGTGAGCCCCGAGACAAGTTGGCTGCTAAGCAGAACGAGCAGCAGCTGCAAAAACGCCCAGGGGCCAGATAAATGTCCTAGGTGGGCTGCATGTGGCCCGTGGGCCGTAGTTTGAGGATGCCTGAGCTAGAGGTTTTATAAAAGGCCTTCAGAATTAACTGATACGTAAATGTAGTGCATGATTAAATATGAAAGCTACATGTTAGGTTTTTTCCATGTTAGATTAAGGGATGAGCTAGAGAGACTCATTATTAAATCGTTTGAGGATTATATTTCTTTCTTCTGGGAAAAGGAACAGAAAGGAGAGTCAGAGTGAGGGGAGAGATGACTGGGGACCAGTTTCCTGGGGCGTAGCTCCGTGGCGTCACTAGAAGTGGGCCACGGAGAGAAGCAGACTGCCAAAGCTATTTTAGGTTTTCCTTCAAAAGGCAGCTTATAAAGTCTATTCATCTATATTAAGATTTCGTTAGATTATGTCACACAAGACACAGAAAGTTCAAAATGGGAAGGGAACTTCAATTTTAATGCTGTTTAATAATAATGAAAGTGTCTGAATAGGAAAATAGAATTAGTATTGTCTGCCTTGAGCGTGTCTTCCTTGCCTTGTGCCCCATTTTAATTCACTTATTCCCCTAATCTTCTGGTTTATCTTCTTCAAAAACAGGTGGTAAATTCTAAAATAAGTTAGAATTTACGGTATGTCTTATTTTTCCTCAAGTTCCTTTTCCCTTCACTACATCAGTGAGCCATAGTTAAAAAATTATTGCATAAATCTCCAGAGTGTTGGAACGGGGAAGACAGAGGAAAGGAAAGATTGAGAACCACTGTGGTTGGTCAGGCTCTGCCATTATCATAGTGTTGAGTTAAGCTGATGATGAGCGGCCACTGTGGTCTCGAACCAGGTGGTAAGGATTAAATGCTGCTTCCTCGGGTCGTTTTGAATAGGATGTTGTTGACCTGTTCTCTGCCTTTTTAAACAGAGCAACTGCTTCTGTCTAGAAATTGTTTTGAGCAAATAAAGCGAATATAAAAACTAAATGTATTAGGATAAAAAGAATAACTGTAAATCAGTTAACAGTTTCAGGGAGTTTTAACGTTGGTTTCCCTAAATAGTTTTCTTGGCTTTAAGTAGTTTCGTTCGTTTCAAACAATACTCAGAAACCATTCTCATGTATACGCCCAAAGGGTTTTTTCACTAATGAAATGATGTCTTTATAAACTTCATTATGGGGCGGTGTTTGTGGCTCAAAGGAGTAGGCGCTTGGCCCCATATGCTGGAGGTGGCAGGTTCAAACCCAGCCCCAGCCAAAAGAAAACAAACCAAAAAAACTTCATTATGATGAGATGATCCTTAGCCAATGTCCATTATTTGATATCTTGAAGTGAATTTTGAATATGGGTTGCTAACAGAGATTTTTGTAGTCTGTATTCAAGGATGGCCATAGTTTTTGATAGCGCAGAAC
>CAUYQV010091701.1:0-11495 GCA_963574575.1 Galagoides demidoff
CATCACAGCTCATAGCAACCTCCAACTCCTGGGCTCAAGCAAGTCTCCTGCCTCAGCCTCCCAAGTAGCTGGGACCACAGGCGCCCGCCACAACGCCTGGCCATTTTTTGGTTGCAGCCATCATTGTTGTTTGGCGGGCCCGGGCTGAGGATTCGAACCCGCCACCTTAGGTGTACGTGGCTGGCGCCTTAGCTGATTGAGCCACAGGCGCTGAGCCGCAACCTCCAACTCTTGGGCTTAAGGCAATTCTCTTGCCTCAGCCTCCCAAGTAGCTGGGACCACAGGCACTCGTCACAATGCTGGGCTATTTTTTTGTTACAGTTGATTAGTTGGCCTGGGCTAGATTAGAACCCGCTAGCCTCGGTGTATGTGGCTGGTGCTCTAACCACTGTACTGCAGGTGCCAAGCCTTGGGTGAACTCTTGAAACATCCTAAGACTCTTTTTATCCCCTTTGAGGGAAAAGTCCTTTTATTAAGATAATCTCTTTCAAACAAGTAGTCTTTTTTATCCCATGTCCTCATCCCATGTCACTGGACTTTATGAAAACTGCTAATAAAGCAAATGGTGGATGAGAGAGAGCAACTCAAGTCTTTGGCTCTTGAACTAAAGCAGTGGGTAACATTTCCCCAGATTATGAGGCTGGCAAAAATACTCTTCTTGTCAAGGTGTGGGGATCTGGTTATTAAATTTCCATTAGAATAATACATCAGGTTTAAAGCAAACAGTAATGTAGTATTCTGAAGAAATTTAACATTGACTAGAATATATAAAATGATTAAAGTTTTAGTTATTGTGACAGAAACTTAAATTCTCCTTTATAAAATTTCTGTTGTTGTAAATGTTAAATTATAGCAAAAGTAATACTAGTTACTCATTTAACAGTAGCTAACTTTATGTAGAGTTTATTACATTTTGCTGTTAAGTGTAAGTCTTTTTAACAGTCGTATGAGGCATTTTTCCTATATCATAGATGAGGGAACTGAACACAGAAATGAAAAGACCTTACCAAGGCCACACAGTATTTGAATCAGTCAGTCTGGCCTTCGACTCTGTGCCCTAACCTATATTCAGTGTTGCTTCTCACTAGGTGGTTAAGAATTTGGAGTTGCAGGGTAGACCTGGGCTTGAATTATGGCTGCTACTTACATTCTCAGGACAGGAGTGTGTTTCTTGACCTTTCGGAGCTTCAGTATTCCTGTTTATAAAACAAAGATTGTTTCAGGGCTAAAACAAGATAATATGTTTTAACTTCTTAGCCCATTTTTTAGCAGACACTGTGCTCATTCATTAGAAGAAAGTATTATTATTCTTTTAACAGAGTGGCCAGGTGTGGTAGCTCATGCCTGTAATCCTAGCACTTTGGGAGGCTGAGGCAGGAGGATTACTTTAGGCCAGGTGATTGAGACCAGCCTGAGCAAAAGCAAGATCCCAAGTCTACAGAAAATAGAAAAAGTAGCCTGGTGTGATAGTGCACACCTGTAATCGTGGCTACTAGGGAGGCTGAGGTGGGAGGAACACTTGCGCCCTAATGATTACATCACTGCAGTCTTAGTCTGGGCAACAGCCAAGAACCTGTCTCAAAAAAACAAAAACTCTGAAAACCGGGCGGCGCCTATCGCTCAAAGAAGTGGGGCGCTGGCCCCATATACTGGAGGTGGTGGGTTCAAACCTAGCCCTGGCCAAAAACTGAGAAAAAAAAAAAATCTGAAAATCGAAATGAAAATACTGAAAAGCAAAATGAAAAATATCACCCGAAAAACCCCTTGGCTATATGGTCCAATCTTGTAAATCATGTTTCTTGATCTTACTAATATATCTTCTTTTCGTTATTTATATTCATATATTTTTGCTTCCTTGTATAAATTCTTGTGTTTTACACAAAAGACAGGAAAGCTTGGATCTGTCTGAATCGGTGAGCTATAAAGCAAGCCTGTTTCAGCTTCTGTGCTAGCTGGAACTTTTTTTTATATTCAGGAACGGGTAAGTGGAGATAGAAGAGAACATAGAAGGACACATGCTTTTTTTTTTTCTTTTTAAACAAAAATGAGATTAGGTTTAAGTTAAAATTTTTGATATAATGTCTATAGATCAACAAAGTGTAGGATATTAGAAGTAGGCAGGAGCACAGACGCTAGTATTACTTTTAATAAAATAACAATGAAATTCCATCGTTAACCGAAAACATTATATCTGAAAGCACAGTCCTAATGAATGTAGACTATTTCCTCTTAATGAGTGATATGATTGAAATAAGACCATATATTGCATTGTTAAATAAGTTCGCTGGGTGGGGTATAGCAGTAACTAAACTGTTCCCCGTTTCTATAGCCTTAGCAACAAAGCATCGCTAATGCTCTTTATTTTATTTTTTTTTCTTTTTAGATCTACACACAATGAGCTGGAAAAGAATCGGTGAGTCAGTGATAAGGTACAGCTTTCAATTATGTTTAGTTAGATGTTCTGAAGATTTGAGCTGTGACCTGGCTTTATCACTCAATAAGCATGCATACTGTGTAAGCTGTTACTTTTTTGGAACCTTGGTTTCTTGGTCTGTGAAATGGTCTATCACATAAAATTATTGGGAGGATGAAATTTCCTGATAAGTATGAAGATGTCTAACAAAGTCCCAGGCATAATATTTTCAGTACTCTATGCTTGATTGTTCATTCATTCAACAGCTGCTATGTGCCAGGGCTTGTTCTAGAATTTATTAAAGATGATTGGAAGGTACCATGATTTGGTAGTATAAGCACAGGCCTCCAGACTGGGACATCTGAGCTTAAGTCCTGCCTGCATTTATAAATCAACTATGGGACCTTGGGTAAATAACTGGCCCTCTCTTGGTCTCTGCCTAGAGAGTAGCCATATTGACTAGATCTCCAAGGCTTTTCCATCTCTACAAAAATTCATATAAAACCCAAACAGGTAACTGTTTTACCTGTGAAAATAATGGTAATAGTGCGTATGTAATTGTTATTTTATTTTTCAAATGCATAGCCCTATTACGATTCTGATACATATATGTATTTGTCCAAAATATGATTTAAATAGTAAAGTTATACTATCTAAACTGGAAGAAATATATTTTTAAAGCTTATTTAAATTTTGAGTTTATGAGATAATTGCCTTTATTTCTGTCTCTGAAGACAGGTTAATTGTGCTAAGCTTATGGTTTAAATATGGTCTTATTAAAGGATAAGGGTTCTGAAGAGTAGGAATAAATGTGACAAATTGGAAAGCATTAAATTTTTCTCTTTGTAACTTATTTACTCATTCATTCACTCATTTATTCATGCATTCAACATATATTTATCAAAAATGAATAATATGTCAGTGCCAGGCACAGACAGTGCTTTACATAGGACATAGCAAAATGTGTAAGATAGTTTCTGTCCTTAAGGAACTCAGAGGTAATTACCACACGGTAATTATTGTATAAAGTGCTAAGTATGGTAATAGAGAAGCAGAGGGTCCTAGAGGGTACTGAAGGATTATTTTGAAAGGTCACCTAATGCCCTTTGAAGGGAGTCTTGGAAGGCTCTGCTGAGGATGGTGAGTAGAGTTTCCTCTACTGAGGAAACTGCAAGATGGTCAGTATGAGTATAAAAGATTGTAGCATTAAGTTTAATAAGCCAGGCTAGATTTTGAAGAGTCTTGTTAACATTGCTGAAGAGTTTGAACTTTTCTGGAAACCAGTAGAGAACAGTTGAATGACTTTAAGGTGGCTTGTCATAGTATCAGCTATGAGTTTTGGAAAGAATTTTGGTCACAGGGTGAAGAATTGGTTGGTTGGAACAGGGAATACAGGAGACACAAAAATCCTTTTGAAAGCTATTGGAGTAATCCGAGTAAGAGATGATGGTGGACGTAGAGACAGAAGCAGACAGAGAGTATGGAATAGAATCAGTAGAAATTGGCTATTAGTTGGCTGCAGGTAAGTTTTAGATGGTATTACCATTAACTGAGAAAAGGAATATAGGAAGAACATGAGAATTGTAGGTGTCAAATATTCTTTTTTTGGTATAGAGATTTGATCAATAACCAACAAACTAGAATTGTCTGCACCAGCCATTTTTCAAAACCAAGATCTTATGACCTTCAACTTTTTAAAAAAATAGAGTGACTAGCTAACTGCCTCACTGCACATGAGTTTAAATGTTTCCCCTCTGGAAAGGGGTTAGCATAGTCTTTCAGGAACGTAGTGGCTTTTACCACTTGGTTTGCGCATGTTCTGTTCCTGTCTCCCATTGTAAGACTGATGAGGTAGTACTGTAATTATTTGTTCATGTCCTTTTCTGCCAAGTGACTCCACCTCCTCAAAGCCAAGAATATTTTTTTGTTCAGTGTTTTACTCTCAGTGCCTGGCATTTGGTGCATGCACAGTAGATGATGGTTTTAATATTGAGTGAAGGGCAAAACTAAAGCTCACAGTCCAGTCATCTAGTCACAGACATTCTGCCAGTTACAGCAAAGCAGTTCAGCAGGAAAGCCTCCATTTTAACGAGTCTCTTTTATGTGTTATATATTTGGTATATTAAAGACCTGGATGGATTAAAGGAAGTATCTGACTAGTTAAACATAGCCAAAAAGACTAAGAAATGACAGCTCTGAGGATTCTAAAAAGAAAACCTTAAATTGAAGTTTACTCTAACTTAGAGCCTAGAGGATATGTTGGGCCATGTGTCAAATACTGATAAATACATGGCTTTTATAATTCCTTCACCCACTGGATGTGCTTCTTGAGAGACCCCCATTGAAAACTTGGCAAAAACCTCTAATGTTGGAATAAAGAGACTTCTTTTAGTAACTACAGTAGAACCTCTGTAAGCTGACCACCCAAAGGACTGGTCAGCATACGGAGGTGATCAACATAATGAACTAGGCCTACTGAACTGTACATACATGTGGTGCATGTCTGATCTGTGAAAATTAGGTCAGCTTAAAGAGGTGGTCAATGTAGGGAGGTACTCAACTATGGAGCTAATTACAGAAAAAAACAAAAGTAAAATTCATCTGCAATTTTGTATTTGGAATGGAGCTTTTAAAATCTTTGATTAAATTTTGTTTAATTCATTCTGCACATTCATTTCTGACTTACTGATAACCTTTTATAAAACCTCACGGACGATGTTTTTGTGTATCACCCCTAGTATTACTTTTTTTTTTTTTTTGGCAGTTTTTGGCCAGGGCTGCGTCTGAACCTGCTACTTCCAGCATATGGGGCCCGCGCCTTACTCCTTTGAGCCACAGGTGCCGCCCCGGTATTATTTTGATATGCTCTGTAAGTTGTTTAATGTAGCATCTGACTGTGACACAGGTGTAACACGTGTGCTTTATCACCTGGGTTGTATGCAGTTTCCAATAAAGTCTGTTGCCTCTATTTTTTACTTAGATCTAGGACTTTCAGACCAGTTTCCTACCCCACTTCACGTGAGGCATGGTTACCTCATCTTCTTCTGATAGCCCTAGAAGGGCTAATGGACATTCTTTATTACTTAAATTATTACTTTCCCCCTCTCTGTTCTTCCCTTTTTTCTCCCTCTTACACTCTTTTCCCTGAGACATCGTTGAAAGTTGATGTACAGTTAATTTTTCCAAGATATATTTGTTTTTAAATGGATTTTTATCAATATTAGTACATTTAGTAGCATATGACAGAGGGTTAGTGCCAGAGAAAAAATCAAATTTAATAACCCTTACCCTACTTCCAAAATGTTACCGGCTGTTATCTGGGAAAAACCAAAATTTTGGTAGACACAGGAAGCTTTAAAGAGAGTGGGGAGATGTCTTAGCCAAATAGCAAGAAGGCAGCATAGGAATAGTTAAAACATTTATGACTGTATTGTTAATTTTTTAGAGGAAAAAAAGTTAGCCTAGCTTTGGGATCCTTTAATGTAGGTAGAATTTCGGCTTTATCTTTCATCTGCCTTTGCATGTGATCTTATGTGTAGAAAATAACTCATTATTAAAAGGGTAATTTAATTTTGTCTTCATTCTAAGAAGACATTCCTAAAGTAATTCATAGTCTTTAAATTTTTCTACTTTATGTATAACATGTTCATGTCAGAAATTGCTTTTTTTGTTGTTGTGAGTTTGGTTCTAAAGTCATGCATATAAAGTTGTTCTGAGTTAGTGTTTTTGACTGGGGCAAATGCAGTGAGAATTTGAGTAGGTGATTCTAAACTATTAGTGAATGGCAGAGTAATTCCAGATGACTGTCTTAAATAAAGCCTAAGATTGTTGACGTTCTGGGGTCTGGCCTTGAGGAGACAAATGGCCCACAGATGTTGAGGTTGGTACTCCCAGATCTCAGAGGGAATCCTAGTGGTGAAGATTTGAGGTCTGGCGGCCCAGAGTAGTTTGCTTTGACCCACAGTTACCCAAGGATGTCTATAGCCTGTTAGAGAACTTTAGGTACTTTCAGGACTGATGATGTAGAAATTTAGATTCAAGAGGTAGAGGTGAAGGTGGAGGTGAAGTAGAATACCTTTAAACGTATATTTGTTGGGAGGAAAACCAAGATTGGTTTGGCAGAACTTTCATTCCAACTCTTATCTCAGTAGTACTTAAAGGGTATTTGCTTGCGTTAAAGACAAGTTATGAAGTTAGAGAAACCAAACCTTTATTGTACATTTGAAATTAACCTATAACTGCAGATGGATTAAAAATCTAAAGTTTTGAATTGGGTCCTCTGAGTCTCAAAAGTTTAATCAAAAGCTCTTCTTAGCCTTGTTTTATTACTAAAATACAAAGGGTGTTAGGATGTCTCAGGATGAAAATAACTTTAGAGTAACTTCCTCAGCCTAATAAGGAGCATTTGTGAAAAACCTACAGTGATAAGAAACTGAATATTTTCCCTCTAAAATCAGGAATAAGACAAGGATGTCAACTTTCATGACTTATACTCAACAGTGTACTGGAGGTTCTCTTCAGGGTAGACAAGAAAAAGAAATAAAAGGCTTCCAGATTGGAAAGGAAGAAGTAAAACTATGTCTATGTGAAGCTTTCATAGTCTTATACACAGGCATACTTGGTTTTACTGCACTTTGCAAATATTGCATTTTTTACAAATTGAGGCTTTGTGGCAACCTTATGTTAAGCAAGGCCATCAGTGCCATTTTTCTAACAGCATGTGCTTACTGCCTGTGTCTGTGTCAGATTTTGGTAATTCTCACAATATTTAAAACGTTTTCATTACTATTATATCTGTTTATGATGATCTGTGATCAGTGATCTTTGATATTATTGCTGTAATTGTTTGGGGGCACCATGAACCATGCGTGGGTAAGATGGCTAACTCAGTTGATAAAGGTCATATGTGTTCTGACACTCCACTAACCTGCCGTTCCTTGTCTCTCTTCCTCTCCTCCGGCCTCCCTGATCTCTGAGATACAACAATATTGAAATGAGGCCAATTAATATCCCAACAATGGCTACTAAGTGTTCAAGTGAAGAGTCACATGTTTCTCACTTTAAGTCAAAAGCTAGAAATTATTAAAATTAGTAGATGGAAATAAAGTTTGAGGAAAATAAACATCAGTTGTTTTTTTTTTTTTTTTTTTAAAAAGGAAGGCATGTCAAAAGCTGAGATAGTCTAAAAGCTCACCCTGTTGTGCAAAACAGTAAGCTAAACTGTGAGTACAAAGGGAGAGTTCTTGAAGGGAAGTAAAGGTGCTACTCTAGTGAACACACAGAAGGTGAGAATACAAAACAGCCTTAATGTTGTCATGGAGAAAGTTTTAGGGATCTGGACAGACGATCAAAACAACCAGAGTATTTCCCTCAGCCAGAGCAAGGCCCTAACTCTCTTCAGTTCAGTGAAGGATAAGAGCTGATGAAGAAAAGTTGGAGACTAGCAGAAGTTGGTTCATGAGGTTTAAGGAAAGAAGCCATCTCCATAACACACACGCGCGAGGCGGAGTAGCAAGTGCTGATGCAGAAGCTGCAGCAAGTTATCCAGAAGCTCTAGCTAGGGTGATTGATAGAGGTGGCTACACTAGACAGTAGATTTCCTACATAGATGAAATAGCTTTCTTATTGGGAGAAGATGCCATCTAGGGCATTCCCAGCTAGAGGAGAAGTCATAGAGAAGAGATGTCAATGGCTGGCTTCAAAGCTTCGAAGGCCAGGGTCACTCTCTTATTAGGGGCTGATGTAACTGCTGACTTGGAAGTGAAGCCGGGGCTCACTACCATTAGGAAATTTTTAGGGCCCTTAAAGTGATGCTAAATCTACTTTTCCTGTGTTCTATGAATGGAACAACAAAGCCTGGATGACAGCACCTATGTTCACAGCATGGTGTACTGAATATTTTAAACCCACTATGGAGACGTACTGCTCAAATAAAAAGATTCTTTTAAAAATATTGGCTCGGCGCCTGTGGCTCAATTGGCTAAGGCGCCAGCCACGTACACCTAAGGTGATGGGTTTGAATCCCCAGCCCGGGCCCGCCAAACAACAATGATGGCTGCAACCAAAAAATGGCCGGGCATTGTGGTGGGCACCTGTGGTCCCAGCTACTTGGGAGGCAGAGGCAGGAGACTCGCTTGAGCCCAGGAGTTGGAGGTTGTTATGAGCTGTGATGCCATGGCACTCTACCCAGGGGGACAGCTTGAGGCTCCGTCTCAAAAAAAAAAAAAAAAAAATTACTGCTCACTGACAATGTATGGGTCACCCGAGAGCTCTGATGGAGATGTACAAGGGGATTAATACTGTTTTCCTGCCTGCGGAAACATCCTTTCTGCAGCCTATGGATCAAGGAGTAATTTTGACTTTCAAATTTTCTTATTCAAGAAATACACTTTGTAAGGCTATATCTTGCATACATAGTAATTCTTCTGATGGATCTGGGCAAAGTAAATTCAGAACTTTCTGGAAAAGATTCACCATTCTAAATGTCAGTAAGAACATTAGTGCTTTATGGGAGGAGGTAAAAATTCTGACATTAACAGAAGTTTGGAAGAAGTTGATTCTAGTTCTCATGAATGTTTTGGGGAGATTCAAGACTTCAGTGGAGGAATTAACTGTAGATGTGGCAGAAGTAGCAAGGTAATTAATTAGAAGTGGAACCCGAAGATGGGACTGAAATGTTGCAGTCTCATGGTGAAATTTTAATGGTTGCAGAACATCAGTATCTTTGAAGTATGTATTGAAAATTCTAAACAAAAAACTACTAGAACTTACAAATGAATTTAGTAAAATTACAGAGTATAAGATTGACACACAAAACCAGCTGTGTTTCTGTATACCAGCAGTGAACAATCCAAAAATGGACTCGAGAACAATTTTATTTATGACAGCATCCAAAACAATAAAGCACCTAAGAATAAATTTAACCAAGAAGATGAGAGACATTTATACTGAAAACTACAAAATGTTACTTGAAAGAAACTAAAGAAAAGTTAAAAAGAAGGAAAGACATGTTTATGGATTGGAAGACTTAATATTGTTCGACCAGGTGCAATGCCTCACACCTGTAATCCTGGCACTCTGGGAGTCCAAGGCAGGAGGATCCCTTGAGCTCTAAAGTTTGAGACCAGCCTGAGCAAGAGCAAGACTGTGTCTCTACTAAAAATAGAAAAAAATAACTGGTGTGGTGGTGCTTAGCTGTAGTCCCAAGTACTCAGGAGGCTGAGACAGGAGGATTGCTTGGACCCAGGAGTTTAAGATTGCTGTGAGCTAGGCTGATGCCATGGCAGAGCCAGAGACTGTCTCAAAAAAAAAAAAAAAAAAAAAAAGACTCACTATTATTAAGTTGGCAGTACTCCCCAAATCCCAAATTAGTCTACAGATTCAGTGCAAGCTCTATAGAAGTACCAGCTCTCCTTTTTTTCAGAAATTGACAAGTTGAGCCTAAAGTTTACATGGAAATGCAAGGTACCTAGGATTGCCAGAACAATCTTGAAAAGGAGAATGAAGTGGAGGACTCACAGTTCTTCATTTCAGATCTTACTACAAAGCTACACTTATCAAGATAGTATGGTACTGGTCAAAGAATAGACTTACAGCTCAGTGGAATGGAGTTGAGATCCTGAGATAATCCCTCACATTTTTGGTGAACTAATTTTTGACAAGGATCCAAAAATAGTTAAATGTCTTTTAAAGAAATAATGCTTATACAGGTGGATGCCTAGATACAAAATAATGAAGTTGGATCCCTACCTCATGTCATACACAGAATTAACTCAAGTTCATTATAATTGTTAGGAAAATGCAAATCGCAACTATGAGATACCATTTCACACCTTCTGAGATGACTAGTGAGGGTTACTCTTTGACTTTGTGGTCTTCCATTCACTGTAACAGCCCACTGATGGGGAAAGGTCCTGAAAAGTCCATTGATCTCACAGTTTGGCACTTAAAAACTGCTGATGTCTGGCTTGGTACCTGTAGCTCAGCACCTAGGGCATTAGCCACATACACTGGAGGCTGGAGGGTTCAAACCTCGCCCCAGCCTGCCAAACAATAACAGCTACAACAACAAAAACAACAAAAATAGCTGGGCATTGTGCTGGCCTGTAGTTCCAGCTACTTGGGAGGCTGAGGCAAGAAAATTGCTTAAGCCCAAGAGTTTGAGGTTGCTGTGAGCTGTGATGCCACAGCACTCTACTGAGGGTGACATAGTGAGACTGTGTCTCAAACCCTCCCCCCCAAAAAACTGCTGATGTCATCATCGGCTGATGGCACTGCACAGATGACTCCAGACATGTATTTAGGGCAGTACCTGTGGCTCAGTGACTAGGGCGTGGGCCCCACATACCTAGGGTGGCAGGTTCAAATCTGGCCCCAGCCAAACTGCAACAAAAAAAATAGCCAGGCATTGTGGTGGGTGGGTGCCTGTGGTCCCAGCTACTCAGGAGGCTGAGGCAAGAGAATCGCCTAAACCCAAGAGCTAGAGGTTGCTGTAAGCTGTGATGCCACGACACTCTACCAAGGGCAACAAAGTGAGACTCTGTCTCTTAAAAAAAAAAAAAGACATGTATTTAATTACAAGTAAGTTTCCAATATATTATGTAGTATCAGTACCTTATGTGGTATGAGTATTTAATAATGGGGAAAGATTGGGGTCTGTATTGCATATTTTAAAAAGTACATAAAAAGAGATTTTTAAGAACTTCTAATTAACAATGAATTCTAACAAAATTAAGACCAGATTGAAAAACTGTAAAAATTTTATCAGTTTCATTTAAGGTGCAATAAAATATAACTTGATTGTATTTGTTATGCCTTAAACAGCAAAATTCAAAAGTATATCTGTGGGCTTGGCGCCTGTGGCTCAATCGGCTAAGGCGCCAGCCATGTACACCTAAGGTGGCGGGTTCAAATCCCCAGACTGGGCCTGCCAAACAACAATGATGGCTGCAACCAAAAAATGGCCGGGTGTTGTGGCGGGCGCCTGTGGTCCCAGCTACTTGGGAGACGGAGGCAGGAGACTCGCTTGAGCCCAGGAGTTGGAGGTTGCTATGAGCTGTGATGCCATGGCACTCTACCCAGG
>CAUYQV010091702.1:0-55495 GCA_963574575.1 Galagoides demidoff
GAGTGGAGGGAGGGTAATTGGTGGGACCACAAGTACGGTTCATCTTACAAGGGTACATGTGAAACTTATTAAATGTAGACTATAAATGTCTTAACACAATAACTAAGAAAATGCCATATAGGCTATGTTAACTAGTTTGATGAAAATATTTCAAATTGTATATAAAACAAGTACATTGTACCCCATGACTGCATTAATGTACACAGCTATGATTTAATTTAAAAAAAGACAAAAACAAACAAACAAAAAAACAGAAACAAAAACCCCTTTCCTTCCAAAAAAAAAAGATCTTTAAATACTAAAATGTTACCTCTCTGCTTGCAAGGAATGTAAAATTTTTAGAGAGTCACCTCTAACATTTGTTTTCCTTTTTTTTTTTGGTTTAAAAAAAGACTAAACTTTATTGACAAACTGCTGCAGACATTTTGACATAAGTTCAATCTACCAATTTCGGCAGACTTAACACATGTAGTATTTAATCTTCTGAGAACAAAATATACAAATCCAACTAGGACGTTAATTACATACAAAGTGTATTTTGACTCCTTTTTCATTCAGCAGCAGTGTCCCTCTTTCAATCATGCTAGAGTTGTGACATCCTTGACTAACTTGGGAATAGTTCAATATCGATAGGCGTCAACTTAAGAAAATCATGAGCCTTTGGTCTCAGTGTCCACGTGAGCTTTTTATGGAGTGCAGGATCTCAGAAGGACAACATACTCGTCTTCTTAAATACTGAGATTTTAATTATCAGTACTATGACTGAAAGTTTGTGGCTAAAAAGCTCTGCATCAAAATCAATGCAGGTGGCCGACCCTCCACCCCCCACCAACCTTATCAAAACCTATTCCCCCTCCTTGTATGTATCTCTCAACATTGTATGTCTGGGGCTATATTTCAAAACCCACAGAATGGATCAGTTTTACAAGCCTAATTTAGTTTTTGTTTTCTTTTTAATATCAATGTTTAAATTGCATCCACTATTTAGCTGTAACATTTAACCACCCTGTGTTTTTAAAAGAAACATTTTTTTTAGAGATCTCTGAGCTCACTTTTACATAGGGGCACCTACTGCCTTTAACATTGGTGATTTTATATCTTACATAGCCCAGAATTTTGTAATGTAGCCTAGTTTGGGATTCTGCAACTGCAACTGTATGGGATGCCTCAAATCAAAACTTAAGAGAAAGACAACAAGTCTTATTTCAGAACCTTTAAGCAAGCAGTGCCACTGGTAAAACTAACAGGTTTTTTTTCTTTTTTTACTCAATTTCTTTTTTTTTATCATAAACAATCAATTTCTTTTTTATATTTAAAAAAGACAAAAGCATCTACACATTTAAAAAGTTAATTTGATATTCCTAAATTTATTTTAGCTCATTTAAAAATATTACATACAGAAGCCGGAATACAGAGTTAAGAATAGAAAAGGGTGGGGAAAAGAAAGAGACTATGAAGAAAAAAGTTTAGACAATCACGTGTCTGTTGAGGGTAAAGCATTAGGATTCCTGGGAGGTACAAGGAAGAAATCAGTAACAACTTTGCTCATAACTGATACTTTCCCCTTATGTTTGTATTTAGTAGTGTGCACATGGGCGCTTTCCACGTGCTCCCTTCACTGGCATGGCGGCAGGAGCCTTCAGTGACGGCTGGTCCCATTCTAGTTGCCCCAGGCATAGCTTCATAAAAATCTCAAGTTTTTCCATGTCCGTAGTCATAATATTCTGAATCCCCTTGGCTCTGGCTGTAACCATAGCCTTCGTAACTCTGTTCTGCACGTGTGTCTTCATATCCATGTTCTTCGTATGATTCTTGTGCAGGGGTGGAACCTATTCGAAAACGGATCTACCCATTTTCAATGAAGTCTCTGAACTGTCAAGTGAGGCTTATGCTCTAATGGCCCATGCTATGAAGAAAGTCAAGAGGTTTCTAGTACCAGATGCAAGTGGATGATGTCTATCAGGAACAATTTCTGGAGCTGTCCTGCTGGAATGGAGTACCTGAGCTTTCTTGTGGCTGTGGGGTGCCAGTGAGAGGTTGGGGAGCTGCACTTTCCCCTCCTCCTGTTCCTAGAAGCCGTGGTGTTGGACCACCTTGTAGGGCTTCGTGCATGGTACTCCAGTGAGAGGAGCCATCACTAGGGATGCCACCATGACTCAAGGAGTACCACCCTTGCCTACCATGACAGGTGCTCCAATAAGGGCACGAACATACCTTTGCCTCCACCACCCCTGCACCAGAAACATGTTTTCCTTTATATAGTCTACTGATCCCATGAAAAGATTGTTCATTGTATTTCATTTTTTAAATTAAATCATAGTTGTGTATATTAATTCAGTCATGGGGTACAGTGTGCTGTTTTTATATACAATTTGAAATATTTTCATCAACTGGTTAACATAGCCTTCATGCCATTTCTTATGTTTTTCTTATTTACATTTTAGTACATATTGTTCTTAATGATTTGAAATGCTGCCCTTTCTTATAGTCTTAATTCTTACATTAACAAGATCTGTTTTCAGGCTCACTTTTATTCTCTTTCTCTCTCTCCGTGTCTCTCTCTCTTTGCTCACTTTATCTGCCTGCCTTTCCCTGCACTTGCATCACACTTTTAAAAATCATAATGTCCTTATAATATTTGTTAATATTTTAAGTTCGTTATAATTCCATTATATTGATTATTCATACTTATTTATTACAATATACTATTTTAAAATTATAAGTCAATACTAAGATATAAAAATGAGAAAGCATATGACTTCAAATAATTTTCAACAATTTTTATAACTGGTATTTTAATACTCTATGCCTATAGGCAAATAGAAAATGAACCTGAGACTCTCGTATTTTAAAACACATAAATGGTTAAATATTTTGTATGTTAGAAAGAGTACTACACTCTGAGCCTGCATGGGCATTATGAAAATGAAAGAAAATTTATACTGGACATTGAAATTTGTCTATTAATAGAATATAGATTAATATGACAAGGATGATTTCTTACTGAGTTTTAGGTAGACATTAATGATAATTTATGATGCAGTTACTAGAGCAGAAAAAATAAATGAATCGTTATACTCAGTATATGTCACAAAATGTTGTCAGCTGTAATGCAGCCATTTAAATAGATGAGACTAAATTAAAGTTAGCAGTCAACCTTTTGGTGACTTAAACCTTTTATTGCTCTAACTTTCCAAAAATGCGCCATTTCTCTTTAGCAGAGTTTCTGTTACCAGAAGGAAAACTCTGTGTTAAATACACACAGGAGAAATCTTTTCAGAAATTAAAAAAAAAAAATCCTCTCATCAGAGAAAACAGATTTTCCCTCTACTATTCACTGCATTTCAACAAGAAATTTCTTTATTTCAGCTGTTTATTTTAGTTGTTTTTCAATCCTTCAGATAATCCTACTAGTTAAATACATTTTCATTGAAATTGAATATTTCAGAGAAATCTCATCACAAGAGGTACAAGTTTAAGTTTTTATGAATTTCCAAATAAATGCTGTAGGAATTTGTTTGCATCATCTTCCAGCTTTATGAGTGTAACAGCGGCCACAGCTGACAGTGTGTGTAAGATGGTTCTGTTCAGGCCATAAGCCTTTCATTCAGTTTGAAGAAAACAATCACAATTTATAATAAGAAAGAACAATACCAGGCAGAGAAAGAAAAAGAAAAAAACTGCAGGAAAAAAATAATAGCGATGAAAATTAGTTTCAAATGACAAGAAAATAAATGAACATACATCTGAAACAGAAAGAGTATGCCTTGTCAGGGACATCCGCTCGGACTCCTAGTGTTGACCGATAACATTTCTCTCTGCACCAAAAAAGTACATATCTATGATTCCACTGAAGTTATAGTAGTTAGAAAAAAGATGCTGAGAGTTTCAGTTTGTGGTGTTCCTTCTGCCATGGGTGGTTTACCATTTGTTTACTCTCAGTTGAATTTTGGTTTGAAAGGAGCTAGATTAATAGGCCTCTACACGTCGCCCTACACCATTATGCAGTTAGTTTAGATTTGTTTTGTTTTCTTGAAATAGGCTACTGGGTGAAAGTCTTGAATTTATGTTACATATAACAAAACTCTGACCACAATGGAGGAATCTCACTATTTTTTAATATGAGAGTTCATTAGACAAGAGAAAGCGTCTATTTTCTTTTTCGTGGAGTTTTACCATTAGATGTAACCACTGTCCAGCAGGCAGAATGACCCTTCCTTAGCCCTCCAGAAAACAATTCCCCCTGTGTCTGTGCTGATAGACTGTCTTTTACGTGGCCTTTTCTTACTACATGCTTTCCTTTCTGTCTTTTATTGCATCCCAGTATTTTTGTGCTCAAATCATTGCTAGTTTTTTTTTATATGTTTCAATTTCCATAAAGTGATATTTACTTATTAAGTCAGAACTTTCAAGTTATGAGTAATTTTATTTTCTGGGGGAATTTTAACAGTACCGTTCATCTTCACATCATAAATACACTAAAATGTACCCACATGTCACATTAAATATAATTTAAATGTAACCGTAGAAGAGTTTTGCAATTATATATTATAGACATTTAATCAATCCTTCATTACGTTTAATTTCTCAGTTTTATTTTTGCATTTGAAGCTAGCACTGCATTTCAAATATCAAATGTTTTTGCAGGCCTTGGCAAAGCTTAATTACTTAAAGCATTGTATCTATTAGATAAAACAAGCTGGAACACTGCTCTTCAACTATCAAATGTTATAGTTAGTGGCCCAGGCTTCTAAATTGTAGTATCAGTCTTGATACAACTATCACTCAGTCCATTTAACCTGCTCTGATCAGGTTGTACTCATCCTATGGTAAAAGAGAAATCCTGGATCCTAAATAGTTCAAAAATGGCTAAATGCAGGGCACATGACACTAGACAGATGACACTGGTGAATGTTTATTATTTTATTATATATCCATCCGCAGCTTAGGGGAGGTGGCTGCCGCCAGTCAGGAACTCAGGAACAGCGTGAACAAGTCGGTGCTGTGGGAGGAAGGCTCTGCAGTGACCACAGGGTGGGGTGGTCTTTGATTTTCTCAGGAGCACAATTGGCTTTTCTGTTTAATTTTGTATCCAGCAGGGAGGGGAAAACTTTTAGATGGAGGAAGCAGTGGGGTATGCCTGGTCTAGTTTCTGGGAGAACTAAAGTTGGGGAGCTTTTCTAGATAGGCACATGTTTGTCGAAAGCAGGAGAATTCTTGGCTAGGCCTTTGGACCCCTGTGATAATCAGAGATGTTAAGACAACACATGGAATTTGGGGCTATACCAATGTGCCCCCCCTTCCAAATTTTGCTTTCCTTTCTTCCACTCCATTGTAACCAGAGAACGCCAACATTTTGATGGTTTGTTCTTAAGTTACTCTTCACTGTTCTGGGACATCATTTCCCCCCTTCTAAATGATAACGAATGTGCTGCCTAAAAGTGAAAATATAGTAAGCAAGGATGATAAAAATAATGAAACTTGATGTTCTATGTTTTTAGTTTGTGCTTCTAGTATGTATTATTAATACTTTTGTTGTCTCCGAGTCTTCTTTTTCTTGGTATATGTCTTCATAATTTTATACTTCAGGTAGAAGGCTATGGATAGGTAACAAATTCTGTTTAAAATAAACATAGCTCTTGACTACTACTGATATTTTGAACACTATATTGATTTTTGAAAATTGGTAATAATTTGATTTTCTCTAATGAAATATTTTCTGCTTATTTTAGGAAAAAAAGAGAAAAATAAATATTAGAGACTCCCCAGGAAGAATGTTACTCTAGACAGGAAGGTGTTCCCTTTTTAGGGGTCTCAAAAGGGTAGAGTTGTTAGAGGAAGTGGGGTGACTAGCAGTAAGAAGAGCACACCTGGTTTTTATAGTTTATCATGAGCAATGGAATCCAGCCTCAGAATAGGTAACAAACTTAAAGTATCCTCTGTTTGTTTGTTGGTTTGTTTGTTTTTATTTTTTTTATTTTTTTTGAGATAAAGTCTCACTTTGTGGCCCTTAGTAGAGTGTCCTTGTATCATAGCTCACAGAAACCTCAAACTCTTGGGCTAAAGCAATTCTCTTGCCTCAGCCTCCCAAGTAGCTGGGACTACAGGCACTTGACACAATGCCCAGCTATTTCTTTTATAGACTATGTCTCACTCTGGTTCAGGCTGGTCTCAAACATCTGAGCTCAGGCAATCCATCCACCTTGGCCTCCCAGAGTGCTAAGATGGTGGCTTGAGCCACTGCACCCAGCCTAAAGTGCTCTTTCTTGATCAAGGTCATGAGGTAATATTCCAAATATTCAGTTTCCAGTCCAGCATGGTCACTGATTGACCAAGGGCGCTGTTTGATCAGAATGAATGTTTCCTATGGACTGTAACAAACTCCTGGGGACCTCTACATTGCTAAGAATGGCATCTTCAGTTACTGGACTGGAGGCTCTGGGGAAAGGATGCCACAGCAGTGAATTTGCTGGTCTTGGTTTAGGGATCAAGGCAGTGACTCTTGACCAAGTGTTTGCTGAAGTTATTTTAATATTTCAATAACAAACATGGCTGCTCTAGTGCATAGTGGCCAGATGTTTGTCTGTCCTACAACTACAGAATAAGGAGATTCTGCCCTAAACATTAGGATTAGTACAGCAAGATACTTTCCTTCTATCTTATAATCAGCATGGACTGAACAGGAGTAGTTCATGAGTCTAACTTTGGGCCAATAAATTATCACATCCATTATTTACCCAACATTTTAAAGTAATTAAATGTCACTTTTTGGTTAGTTAAATCAGTTGTTCTCCAGGAATTTATTTCTACAAATGGATGAAACAAATAGGCCTATGCTGTTTGGTTATTTGTATAACAAATCTGTTTTATTTATCCCCAACTCTTCAAAGTTAGTACTTTTAAAGTAGCATGAAAGATCTAATATTACCAGATACCATGACTGGAAGACTGTATCTTGTGCAAAATGCTTCACTGTTTCTTTGCTATGTGACCTTAATGTTAGAATATATTTCTCCATTGTTTTACTTTGGGGATTGGCCATGTGTTCTGCTTGACCAACAGAACGTGAATGAGGGTGTGCCAGTTCTGTTCATCTTTCCTTTACTTTTTGGGCCACTGGTACAAAACCAGTATGTCTTATCAAAAGGAACCCCCCCCCAAAAAAAAATTGTCAATATTTATACCTTGGCTATTTACCCAGATCAATCATACTTCTGGTGGTGAAGAGACAGTAGTACTAAAAACTATGTGGATATCTGTTGAGAAAAAATGTGCATTCCAAGAAATGACAATGGAAATAAAATTTATTCTCCTGAATTTTATTATTTTACGAAGTTGTATCATTGATGCTACACTTAGAACAAACCTAGGTTTTTAGAAGATAGTGTGCAATGTCTCTATAAACATAGATGGAGGGTGAGTCAGAAAATTAGAGAGTAATACAAATATTTTAAACATTGGAGAGATAGAATTAACGACTTAAAAATAATTTTTAAAAACCCATATATTCTTCTCAATGAACCGTGAATCTTTTAGCAATCTAAATTCGTATAAGGGGACAGTCAAGATCGGGCAACTTAAAGACATTTTTCTCCCATAGGGGTAGAATTTGGTACAGTTTTACCTGAATACAACACTCCTATGCTGAAATGATATCATTTCCAATTCATTGCCTCCCAGCTCCAACATATAACATTATTTAAACCATGATATGTTAAATTAATTGAGGCACTTATTTTTTCTTTAGATATAGCAGTGATGAGTGTTAAAATGCTAGTTATTTTGACCATCTGGAGACAGGAGAATCCTTGCTCTACTCTGGAGGATATTTCCTGCTTCATTAAACTACTCACTGACCCAGAAAACACAGCTTCATAACAACCCATGATGTTTCTCCAAGTTAGGAAACATGTATTGAAAAATAGTGCTAAGAAAATCATTATGGAGTAAGTCTGAACAAGCTGTTTTCCAAGCCCTGCAGGTCTGAGTTATGGAGGTGTGACATAACAAATCTAGTTTTGACAAAAACGTATGCTTAAGGTTTTACAGATAGACTTTCTTTCTGATCCCTTATTTTTTTTAAGTCTCTCCAGCTAGATAAATTATTTACTCTTTTGCTTCTTGCTTCCTTTCAGTTTATTCTTCTGTTTCGCCTCACGTTTTTTAAAATTCTCTACAATCCAGCAGTATATAAAAGCTTGTTTTTGTTGTTATTTTTTTTCTTTTTGCCAATAAAATAGTTTTCTCATTATTTCTTGTAAAACTAGAATGTAGGTCAAGGCTAAATCCGCACACCCTGCTGCAGTGTTCAAACTGGCATCACTTTTGGTGCTCAGATGACTAATAACCCCTTGGAAATTATGAATGACAGTATGTGAATAGTAGAATTAATCCATTACTTGGCTTGGGGGTACGGATTTACAAGAACAAAGATTATAGCGCAGCCTCTGTTGTTTTCTGCGGGGCTGCAAGTGAAACCTAAAATTAGCTTTCACTGTGACAATTCAGTATCCAAACAAGCTGGAAAAGGACAATGTTCTTCTAATAGAGATCGTTGCAATTTTAAATGTAATTTTATTGCTCTTTGAAAAACACTTGAGGTCCATTTGAAAGTAAAGACTCTTGTGTGTGTGTGTGTGTGTGTGCATGAACATACAAATACCCTAAATAGATCATTAGTATGATTTGTGTTTATAGGAGATATATATAAAATTAGTGGACTTTCTCTGGATTGATAGTATTATGTATGATACCTTAAATGAATTTCAATTGTTTCATTGAGTATAGCATCAATTTATGGTACTCTCTGTTGAGACTTATTTCAACTTATAATTGATTCATAAAAAGAGAAGGCAGAAGAAATTAAAGCTCAAAATTTCAGCACAAAGTAGACAGAAAAGGGTTTTTCATATCTTTCATGAATACAGAAAATTATTACCGTAGACCCAGTTGATAAAGACAGAATCTGAAGATTTGGGCATCTTATCAGCCTTATAACTAACTCAGGATGGTGAAGCAGAGAGTAGAAATCAGGATGAGCTGCTTAAAAGTGTGTATGTGTGGTGGAGTGAAGGGGTAGGTGGGGACGTAAGTGGTAGGTGAAGGTCACTGAAAGCTTGGACAACGTGAGGGCTTGTGGTACCAAGAATAATAGCACTTTCAATGTGCAAAATGTTGCCCCAGTAGCTCAATTAAATTTCACTGAACAAAAATGAAAACATGCCAATCTAACTATGACAAGGAACACTGTAAATAATTAGAGATTCACTGTTTCTCATTTCCTAGAACTGATCATTTTTTGAAAAATCAGTCAATTCCTTATAGAAGGATACCAATCCTTAATAAAATTAAGGAAAGACATTATTAAGACATTCTTATCCATATTAACAACATATTTATAATGAGAAATACACTAAATTAGATAAAGGTTTTTAAAGTATGAAAATAAAATTAATTGCAAAAGTTTACATGTCACTTAACATTTACTAACCCTATGGTTAAACAGACTCCAAAGTCAGCCTGCTTCCCAAGTGTTCTGAACTGTTTGGACCCAGTAAGGGTGGGAACAGTAAGATCACATACATGAGATAAGCTCTTAAGTATTATGATTAAAAGTAGAAAATACAAATGTTCAGATTTACTGTAGAATGAAAGTTGAATCACAGTGGATATATATACTTATACAGGATGGAGGATTGCTAGTTTCAACCAAAGTCCATTCTAACTTTCTTCCAGAGAGCAACGGAGTTTTAGCTGGGTCCATTGGCCAGCCTCCTTTGCAGCTAGTTGTAGCCTTTTAACTATACACTTGATGACCAAATATGCGCAGAAGCCATGTGTAGAAATTCCATCTCATTTGCTTAAAGAAAAATTTTACTTTCAACTTATGTTCTTTCTTCCTTCATTAGAATGAAATGCAGAAAGGAACTGAGCCAGCTGTGATGGCCACTTGGCAATTAAGAAGTAGCAAGAATGTACAATCCAGAGGTATATTTTTATCAACTATCTTGTAAATGCAAGTGTCTAGAAATATTTTTAAGGAGAGAATGCCACCTCATCTTATTTTTTAAGTGTAAATAAATGCTTTTTTTAAGAGGTGAAATCATTGGCCAATTTTATTTTTTTGTGTGTGCAATCAGAAAATAGTGTGGGGTCTCAGTTTAACATTCCACAGATTAGGGGGTTAGCTTTCATATCTTGTAATACTAATTGGCAATTTGGAGTCTCAGTCCTGCATTTAAAGTCTTGAACATTTAACTTACTTCTGTTTCCCTGTTATTTTTTAGTAGAATTGTTTCCTAAAGAAAACCACTCCCTTTACCATGGCTCTCCCTATCAGAATTATGTACACTCTTTGCATCTTTGGTCATGATAGTCCTGTTTCCTAATAACTTTGTTAATGTTTCATGAACAATTTGAAACTGGAATATTCAGAATATATAGAGATACATTGTGAACTGGTGGAACTTAGGTAAAAGCTTATCAACATCTGAAGATACTGTTACTTGATATCCTCTTAACAAAAATTTACCTCTAAATTTTAAGCTAGAAAGTCACTGGAATAATTGTTTAGAAAAGAATTGCAATCCATGGCTTTTTAGATTTGGGGTACATATTTTAAGAATTGCATACAAATTGAAGCTGTACTGATCCTCCACACGACCTACAAAATCTCAATTACAAAAGAAAAAATAAAAGTACCAAGATGAAGGGAGTCTATAGAACCACTCACTTATCTCCAGAGAAAGACTCCATTATGACTGATTTGACTAAAGCCACAAAATTCTGAAAGGTTTTGTTACATTAGCTTTGCCTATACCAAAATGTATAAGTGTCTGTGTATCTTAACTATTTTTCTTTTCTTATTAAAGTTGCCCACATTTTAACTCTATAGTTCAACTCTTGTATTTCTATTGCTCCCCTGCTCAAGATTATGATAGTAATCAGTTTTCTAGAACTATCTAAATGTTAGTGGGTTATGCTGAAACTCCTTGATTGACAGTGAGCCTTTCTCCACCCTTGCCCACACCGCCTCCAATTTAATCATGGAAATTAGCTTCTACAGGTCTGTTTTTTTGTTTGTTTGCTTGGTTGGTTCTTTGGTGGGAGGGGAGGAGAAGGCCTACAAACTATGAATGTATCAATTCATTTATAGCTAAAGACAAAGCATAATGTTTTTAAAAAATCTGGGGTTGCTTGAGGATGAAGGCATATTAGTGAAATCTGACGTCTATGATGAAAATGTCTTACATATATAATCTTATTAAGTATTCCTTTTAATTAAAGAATAGGTATGATGATTCCTGTTTTAGAGTTGAGGACATTGATAATAAAAATGTTAAATAATGTGCCCATTTCCCAAAAAGAGTAAATAGCAAAGGGAAGACTAAAATGTAGGTTTCTCTTAGATCAAGCCGATGTTTTCACTCTTCTCTTTGTTTGGTATAGAGACAGGGCCTCACTCTGTTGCTCTGTTGCCCAGGATGGAATGCAGTGGCATAATCATAGCTATGTAATTTCATTTTATTAGCCTCAAGAGATGCTCCTGCCTCAACCTCCTGAGTACCTAGGACTATAGGCATGTGCCACTAACCTCAGGAATTTTTTTTTTTGGGGGGGGGGTTGTGGAGACAGGGGTATCTCTGTGTAGCCTAGGCTGGTCTGAACCCCTGGCCTCAAGCAATCCTCCCACCTTGACCTCTCAAAGTTCTGGGATTACAGGCATGAACTCCTCTTCTAATGATGTTAATCGCTCTTCTCTCCCCAGGTCCTTCCAGCACCCCCCCCAATACAATCTTATATAGAAATAGAGTCAGAGCTCAGGGTTGCCTGGAAGACAGTAGAACAGAGTTGCACTCGCTCATCTCCCTGGCTTTTCTCGGCATCAGCCTGAGGCAGCTCCTCAGAATCCAGGTTGCTGTCCATCTGGAATACATTAAAACTTACAGCACAATAGTGCACTTCATTCTGAGAAGGAAACTAACCATGACCATATGCCTATTAATTGCCAGATGTTGTGCATAATTTAACTCATGTAATTCTCAGTAAAAACATATTTTCTGTGATGCTAAAAACCTGGATTGCTTAAACTCCACCTTGCCAATCACATGTGTCCGTCTATAACATTTTTGAAACAGCTGAATGCCTGAGACATCACAGGCTAATTGGATTGCACAGTACAAATGATCTTTGATTTGAAATGGCTTTATTTATTTATTTTTACTTTATTTTCCTGAAAACTAAACATTCCTTGAATGTTTAAACCATTCTTCAAATGTCGAATTTTGCTCTTTTCTAGGGCTCCTGATACATGGCAAGGTATCCTGCCTTGATACCGGGCAGCGGCACTGAGACACAGCTCTGATTCAGTCACTGGATCCTGAGGGTAAACAACAGATTCTTGTGCACTGTATTGCTAGATTTTGCCCATCTCCAGGCTAATGGAAGTGTTCTGAGCATCATTCCCCAGGTTATACCTACCTATGATGTTTGTGTGCAATGCATTTTTGATTTAAGTTATTTCCAACATATGAAGGGTTTATGGAGAAATGACCCCATTGTAAATCAGGAGCGTCTATGTGCTAACACCAGAATAGCGTTCTGAACCTAATAAATTGTTGACAAATGAATAAATGACAAGTGCTAAGGGACTTTCTAGCTTAGTTTAGTTCCCAGCCTGCATTTTAGGCTTTTCAGGCTTATCTCTACTTAAGGAGAGAGAGGTCCCTGAATCAGACCACCTGGCCAGAAAGATGGAGTGGATGGAGGGGAGGCTGGGAGGACAGCTTTCTCTAAGAAGAGGGAGTGTGAAATATTGAAAAACGGTGCTCTCTTCCTCCCAGTAAAATGTGACTCAGTAGCTGTCCTGAGCTTTGAATCATGAGGTCTGTACTTTTCCCGTGGGCCAAGACAGAGGGGTTTTAAAATAGATGCGGAATCATCCAGTGCTCCCACCTGTCACTGCAGGAAGCACTTTTCATTAATCAAGTTTTTTCCCCTGACATCTTTTCACAGTTTTGTGAACAGAAGCATGCATTTCTGGTTCCTTCTATCCCTTAGAAGACACCCCTCCTTTCTTTTCATGAAGCTGGGGGCAGGGGTGCTGAAAATGTATACGGGATTATTGATGTAAAAATCTGAATTTTTTGAGGCTGTCAATACAGCCTTCACCAATGAAGTTCAGCCACTTTCTCCTATGAGAACGGATAAGAAAAGTTGAAACGTCCTCTCATGCTCATGTTGTGTCTAAAAATGACCTGATTATGTGGTACTTAAAATAGCCCCCAAAGTTGATTCCAAGATCACTTATACTTAAAAAAAAAAAAAAAATCTTGTTTCCTTAGATAAGTCCTAGACAGCTGTGCTCCTATGTAAGCTTTAGGGAGGGACCCAAAGAGAGAGATTCCAAGGGGGGAAGAGAGAGAGAGAAACAAAGGGAGGGGAAAGCTTGTGAAACACCTGCTTTTGGCAGATTTGTTCTCTCACCAGAGGCGGCAGGTTGTAGTGCCATCTGTTAGGCTGCCGTGTTCTGCTCGTCCTTCTCCGGAGTACATTCCCCTGTGAGCTGCACAGGGTTGGGCTGGCAGCAGATTGTCGCTGACCCCAGCCCCGCTGCCACCCTGGGATTTGTAGCCCTGAAGCCTGCGGGACGTAGGTTACCCCTCCACCACGGGTCCGTCTGCAGCCTCTCCTTTTGACCTTCCCAAATAGTAGTAAAGCAGCAATTAAAATGCCTCTCCTGAGCCCAGTAGCCAGGCTGTTTCAAATCTTTTAAACGTTTAAACTGAATTGTTTTTACAAGTTGACCTTTACCTGTATCTAGTGAAACTAGACTAAACAAACACGCGAATTAATGAACTCCTTTGGTTTGTGACTGAAGGAGAAATTGCTACCTTAGCATCCCATCACGGCCAAGGGATCACGGAAAAAACGAGCAAGCGTTCAAACGCACAGCTGTGGATTCTTTCACTCTTTACACAGAGTTTCTGGGTTTCTTTTTCCTGTGTGTTCCACGACAATGTGACAATTCCAGACATCTACTGAATTACAGTATTTCATACAAATGTATTCTCTGCATCAACAGTTGCTAAGAGCCAGTTTTGTTTTTCTTTTAAATTAAATCTCACGGGGAAGAAAGGTCCATTCTAGAAAAGACTGAAGTATTCTCATAAACAATACTAGAGGAATCTTGGTCCAATTATCTTCCTGGAATTTCAGATTCCCTTTCTTTATCTTTGGTGAGGGCGATCTCTCTAAGTGGCGGCCACTTCTGACAACCTCTGTTGTTTTTAGACTGCAGGAAGGACAAGTGTTTTGCTGAATCATTCATATCCAAAGAGCATAAGTGATTGTGGTATATTTTTACAGAAGTTTCTGGAGGGAGATAAAGAAGAGAGTTTACATTTTACATTATGCAGCAATAATTACTTTATTAAATAATTTAATGTAATTTCTTTAAATGATCCCCATGAGGTATTCTGCTCTGCCCAAAGTTTTACATTCCTAAATTTCAGCTGAGTCTGTCTCTATAGTCTGGCTCTCTTTCTTCTTTATGTAAACTTATAACGTATATAAATTAACTCTGTGCAATGTATCACTCGCCCTCTCAAATCTTTTATCACTTCACCCGTTGTACTCCCCCCTAAACACCAGAATCTCTAATTATTGGGATCGATTCTCTTGGGAAGGCAGTGGGGACTAGACGTCACTGTTTTTGCTTTGTGGTGCTGGTGGTTGTGCTGTTCTGTTGCCCAGGGCTGGGGAAGCTGCAGCCTGAAGGCCCCGTGTGCCCTTCTAGGTCCTTCAGTGCCATCTTCTAACTAAATTCAAATTTTATAGCACAAATCCATTCATTTTTATAAGCACAATGTTGTTCATATTTTCACTTTGTTTTAAAATTAACATATTTAAAATATCAAAGAATAAAATAAATTTCAACAAAATAATCCTTCCAGATTGTCCAGCACAATTAAAAACATCAGTAAGCCACAAGCACTAAATTGACGGCTGCTATGCTCATAATTTAGTCCTAACTTCCTCCACCTGAGTGGGGCCACTACCCGGGGGGCTGGTTGGGGAGATTTGAGGGGGTGGAGTAGGCCAGGCTGTTATCAGCCTTTGGCAAAGGTGAACAGTGTTTCTGTGTGAAGTAGAATTTTGAATAGTTGCACAGCTCGACACTATTTTTTAATCCTGTCAGCTTAATAGACTATCTTGCCAAGAAGACCAAGAGAATACTGAAGAAAGCAAACAGATTTTGTAATGAGGATTGGGAATTGCAGTATTATTTTTTTTTCTGCTAAAGAAAAGACTGCTTGCCTTGTGTTCCTATAATATCAACATTAAAGATATTCAGTGCTTATCAACATAATGAAATATTGTGAATTAGAGGAAGAGAGGCAGGCGGTTGGATTGCAAAAATTGAAAGATGAAAAGCAGAAGCAGTTCTTCCAAGCAGCAATAAGACCTAAGCAGAATGCCACTGAAACAATTTATTAAGTGGCTTATATAAGCAGGAAATAAAGGGAAGCTGCTCAGTAATGGAGAAATTGTGAAAGAATGCATTGTGAATGTTGTAGGATGCTTAGCCCCCCCCCCCCCCAAACAACTGCCTCTTTCAAGGAGAGCCATAACCGATAGGCAGGGTGAATTAGCCTTCCACTTAACAGAACAACTTCACGCAGTAAATACTTCAAAAGGAATATACATACTGTTTAACGGCTTTGCGTGAATCAACTGATACTACTGACGTGGCATGGATTTTGTAATTCATTTGGGTCATAACAGATTTTCTTTGCCACAGAGAATTACTTACTTTGGGCATTCCTGTGAACAGAACATAGGGAACAGGTATCTTCAACAACTTTCCGAATAATGTCACAAAGTTGGACTGTAATTGGTAAATGTAGTGAGTGTTTGCACAGAGAGTGCACCTTCTATGACAGGAAAACATGAAGGGTTTATTGGGCAAATTGAAAAAGTATTAACAGATTCAGATTCTCTCATTTCTTTTCATTGCATCTTGCATCAGCAAAATCTCTGTGCTAAAGCTACTAGTTTAAATGACAATTTGCAAAAATTGTAAGCATTTATGTGTAAATGGAACATAGCAACATCTGTTTTATAACAGGCTAAAGTTAAATAAGGTGTTCCATGTGGATTTGCCGTATCATTCTGAAGTGCATTGGCGCTCTCAGGGACAGGGGTTAGCCAAAATGTTATCTCTATCACAATAGATTCTTTTATGAATAACAGAATCAGCAATGTGAATTAATGAAAGAAGATTTCTATAAGAATGCAACATTTCTGTGTGATATCCTGTCAATTCAAAAGGACTTGAATATTTCCTTGCCTGGTAAAACTAAGTCTATACAATACGTGGCAAAAAATACCCCAAGCCTTTTGAAAAAAAGTTGGGATTTTTCTCTAAACAACTTCTTCAAAAGGAAATTTTAGATTAACATTTTCCCCAAGTTTGCAATGAGTGGGATGATATATTAAAAAACGTTGAAGAATACACAGCTATGATAGACCTATTAATGGGGGAATACAATGAAAGGTTGTCCTGACTTTGAGAATCATGACATCATGCTCAAACTAGCATTTCAGCCTCGCTTAGTTGATGTCCGTAAGGCACCTAAAGAACTATGCAGGGAGCTGAGTTCTCAGTAGATGACGTTTTAGTCATTGTTTGATGCTAAGAAACATCCAATTAAAATGTGGAAAAATAGAATACTCACACCTTCAACAACGTGCCAGGAAAATGCTTTCTTGCTGTTCAATCACTTACTGCTGCAAATGTTCATTCTCCTATTAACACAAATCAAGATACCCCTCAAGGTCACAAATGAGTGATACCCATCGAGAGGATCCGCTGAAACTGAGACCTCCATGCTACAGCCAAACATTCAAATGCTTTCCAACAAAAAGCAGATGAAGTCATTCAAAGGTTGATTAACTTTAACATTAGCAAGTCGTTTTCATTTTTTGAAATTATTAAGTACATCACAGTTATATTTTTACGAAATAATGAACACTATTAAGTATATCTAATTGAAGTTTCTTGAAGGTAGCTTTATTTGATTACAGCTAAATTAATGTGGTCTTCCAACATGAAAAGTTTCCCCACGCCTGTTCTAGCAAATTCAGACAGAAATATCCTGTCTAAGTGAACAAAATTGATGCAAACCGTGACAGAATATTCCCTGACCTGTAGGATATTCACGCTTTTAAGAGATAAAGCCTAGCTTCATTCTCCACATCGGAATATCTTTTTACCACAAAACATTTTAAAAAGAGTTTTAGCACATTAACATATTGTTTGGGAGGCAATTTAAAAAGAGAATAAAAAACAACAACTCCATAATTCTTTGTAGCTTCTTCATCTTAGTAGTAGTTGACGTTTCTTGCTAACACTAGTTAATATTTTCAATTTCATAATTTTATATCCCAATATTTATTTATAAATTCATATTCTAAAAGTTATCCAAAGAAAGTATCTTAAAGGATGCAAACATAAAATAATTCAAGCTTTTGTTGCAGGAAAGACATGTCCAAACTGATCTTTTTTAAACTTTAACAATGGTTCTAATTCAATGAACTTACAGTTTTAAAGCAAAATAGGAACTACTCAGCTTATTATTCAGACAGTTTGTGAGAAACAAGAAGCTCTGTTCATGCTGACGTTATTTGGATGGAAGCTTCCATGTATTATAAAGGGATATGCTCTTTCCTTTTTGAATCCATTCACCAGACATCCTTGTTGAGCTGCACATATTCTCAGCATCCCTCATCTCTGTGTTGTTTTGAGTTGTGTCCCTTGAGACTGGAAACGAGGCATCCCAATTGCTGTATGATCACTTCCTACATGATAAGCAATACATTCTGTCATGAAGAGTTAATGCTTAAAAATGATTTTTAAAATTCCCAAATGTGCACATCCTTATGTATTAAAAATTAAGTTGTAAACAAATTCCAACAGAATCAATACATAACAAACTATGTATTTTTACTTTATCTATTTTAATCCTCTTATCAGACAAGGTAGCTGGTACTAATCTGGCTGGGTTGGGTTTCATTGGATTGTAAATAGTGAAGGAATTGTCTTTTAAAACAGAATCTGGGGGAGTCATAGTTAATACTATTTATTACTGGAAAGGCAAAATTCAATATTTTCTGTATAAGAAGTTTTATTTCTCACAAGAACTTTATGGGTTGGGTGTAATTATTCTCACTACTTCACAGCATAAAAAAAGAAAGAAACCAAGACGGAGAAATTAAGTGTCTTGATCAAAGTGAAGCAATCAAAAAGTATTGAAATTAGGGTGGTGCCTATAGTTCAGTGAGTAGGGCAGGGGGCTCCATATACTGAGAGCGGCGGGTTTGAACCCAGCTGTGGCCAAATTGCAACAACAACAACAAAAAGTATTGAAATTAGGATTTTCACCTAGGTATACTCCAGAATCTGTGTCTTTAACCTTATTTTATAGTTATAAAAATTCTCAGGGTCCAGAGTGAGTGAAGCTTAGAAATCGCAAATAAACTGATGTGTGCTAGAAGCTGGAGTATGGACCTTAAATTGTGTATCCTTTCTCTTTAAATATTGCCCAAATTAGAAACTTAAGAATCAAGATGTTTTCCTTTTCCCTCACCACTCCCCTCTAATTATTTACTAATCTAGGTTAATTCTTCTTTAGAAGTAAGTCTTAAATCTCTTTATTCCTATTTCTGCTTCAAATATCTTTAGTAACCTATCTTGCCTGTTACATTCTAGGAAGCTATTATATAAAAAGGATTTGCACGTCTTGAATGGATGTTTGAATTGAACTGGAAATTGAGCCTATACATTAAGGGTCCAGCCTTCCCTGATTTTCCTTAGAGAACTTCTAAGTGGCTTCCATCCTTCATTACTAACTCCATCCTTTCTTCTCTGAAGAGGGGACAGTCTTGGCTCAGGCACAGGTTGGCGTAGGGAGCCAGTCCCCACATAGCATGTGAGTGTCCCCAATGCTTGGTGGTGACAAGGGAATGAATGAGAAAAATTAAGACAATAGAAATAGAGTAGAATTTATAGAGTGGGCCCAGCGGGCTGGCGCCCTTTATGGGAGAGACAGCAATGGCCCCAAACTCCAGCTGCACTCCATTTTTCTTCTCTTTATCAGCAAATGGGTATTTGCAACAACAATATATCTCATCCTTGAGGTTTCTCATGCCCTAATTCTCTGTTATCCACCCAATTACCCTTTATCTATTTTCATTGCTTTTCCTTCTTAAAATCCTTATCAATCACTAACAGGATTACAGAAAACAAAGGAAAAGAGAACATGAACTTGGGAGCTAGATGCCACCCAGTTAATCCTCTGTGTGGGCAGATCAGTTGATCCCTACTCATTTCAGGAGCTGGGGAGAAAAAAAAAAAAGCTGCATCCTCTTATTTCACCCACCAGAACTAATATTTCTTGCTCAATGAGTCAGTCGCATGTACTGTCCTAATTAATTTTAAAATGGCTTCCCAAGCCCTTTCAGGCCCCAGCCAGCCCTGTAGGGACCTTTTTCCCGGAGTCCTTTCTGCCCTCAGCTAGGCCCTTACAAACCTTTTTCCTAAAGACCTCCCTGACTTAAGCTGGGCCTTTGCAGGCCTTTTTTCTGAAGTCCTTTGATGTTTGTGCCAAGCTGTCTCATGAAGTTCCCAGTATAGTATGTTTTTTGTGGAGGTTCATGTCCTCTTCCATTATCCTGCATACCTGACCCTGATTACAAAATTTTTCATATGATGATTTCATTATTATATCAATCTAATTTTTTCCCCATAATCCCAACTTCCCTGATGTTCACTCACAGGTTGTTAAGGATTAAAGCAGCTGTGACAAACATGCCAAAATTACCAAAATCCTAAAAGGAAGCCAGGAAATAAGACGTAAGACTTAATGAGTGGCCAAAACCAAGAATCTAGAAGCAGGTAGATAAGCAAAATGTAGGTAAGGCATAGAACATGCCTTGTTCCCAGTTGGTGAAGGGAGGTAGGAGGAATGACACATTGCTTATGACAGGCCGGGAATGAGGCATAAATCAGCTTCACTGCTGTCTCACTTTGATTCAATCCCACCATACATTCATCACGTATATTTCTTCAAATACGCACAAAACTCTTCCTGTTCTGAACTCCATTCCTAGAGTAGCTTCCAATCTCTGCTCTTGGAAATCATTTGTCAAGCCACCCCCAACTTTTTGGTCACCCAACCCCAAGACTGCCAGTCTCTCTTTTCCCTGAACACTTTTGCAGTACATATACCCTTGATTATTACAGACAGTTCAACTTGCATAGCTTAAATTATTTACAATTTTCATAGTCGATTTTTACTTCTACCCAACTTTAAGGTTCTTTATAGTCATTTCTGGATGGGGAGGAAGAATTGGTTTCTTCCTTCATCTTCTTATTCTTTCTTTAGAGGAGAAATGCTAACCTAATATGGTCGTATTCCACAACATTATTTGTGCTATATTTCCTAAAGTACCTGGTGACAGTAAATTAAAGGGTAATCTTATCTGAACTTTGTTTTCTACTTAGATAGCCTCAGTTCCCCTCAAGGTAGAGCTTGAAACAAAGATCCATGTGTAAATAAATATGTTATGTGAGAATATGTTTCCTTATTTATTTTATATTGCTCTTCTTTGCTAAAGTGAGTATTTATAGATATAAATTTTTCCCAAAGCACTGCTTTAGTTTTAGTATATTAATTTCGATTAATTATGTTTCCTTTTTGTTTTGAAACATTTTCTCATCATCCTTGTGAGGCATAAGAAGAAAGAAAAAAATCCAACATATGTAGATGCATTCTGAAGTTGTCTGTCACCACGATTGACTAATCTTTGATTCAGCATAAAGTTCTGTGAACCTTAATGAAACTTAGAACTGTCTTCCTGGGGGAAGAGAAGAGAAAGCTTTTATCCAATGCTTCCACCCTCCATTGGTCAATGAAGCCACATGACTCACCTAAAAAGGTTGAGGCCACAAAACTTCTACACTTTTAGGTGAACTGTAAAAAGTTTACAGATATTCTATTAAGTCAATATGAGTAAACCCTGCAAGAAAAGTGTGAGGAGCTGCAGGGTTTAATGAAAGAGTTACATGATTGGAGCCTGAGGTACAGGTCCTGACAATTTGCACTTGCGTAAAATTGATTCCAGCTTAGGAACTTTTCCCTGCACCAGAGGCTATAGCAAAAAGTGGGACAAAGGGGATTCAAAATGGTGCTTAAGAAAATCTTATTATGGTGTGGAAATAAGATGACTTTGGCCTTATTTCTAAGCCAGCCCCAAAACTTTTTGTTTTATCTTTTTCTTTGTATCAACAACATATGAGTTTACACACATTGCCTGAAACCTTGCAGTGCTGCCATAGTTCTCACATGATTCTTTGTGTTGAGTGCCTTGGAGCTACGAAATGTCTTTGGCTCAGTGCCTGTCATGTCCTAATATTAAGATTTGGTTGTAGGTTGAAGATAAGCATTCTCTTAGTCTTTTTGTATAAATCAGATTTTGGGGAGTTTTGCATTTGTAATCACAAATATTAAACTAAAAATGAGAGGACCACTGATTCTCTATTAACTCTACAGTGTGTATTTATCTCCCTTGAATAGTTACTTTAATAAAAAAGAATGCCTAGGCCAAGATAAAATATATTATAGATCACTTTTGTGTAGTTCTATTAAATAGTGCCTCAAATTCTGCTATGATTTTATTTTATTCATTTTTGTATTTACCTATAAAAATCTCTCTCACACACACATATACATACACATTCACATTCACACACACACGTACACACACATACACAGTCACATGCACAAACAGTTATGACATATTGGGAACAGACAAAAGCCTGAACTTACACAGAACTGATTTTGGGAGGGAAATATTCTGGTTCAAGAACACAATGACAGGAGGAAGAATTAAAGCACCCTCTTTATTTCGTCTTTGAGAATAAAGTATGATGATGAATACATAACCTCATAACAACATAAGTAATAAATCCTTAAAAAAATACATCAAGAAAATTTAGTGTTATAAAAGTGAAATTTATAATAAAATTAGGCTATTCATAAAAATTAACATTTATTAACATAGGTTATATTTTAGCAAATTGAGTAGCATATAAAATTAGGCTGAGCTTTTACAGAGAAATGCAGTCTTTCTTAGCTGTGTTCAATTTCCCTCCTGACAGAAGAAAACAAGAGACACAATTTACCCAGATACCCACAGAAGTCTCTACCTGAGGACTGTAATTACTGTTTACTCTCCTTGGTGAAAATCCTAGTTGGAAAAATGACTTTCTTTACAATACTGTTAAGTTTTAGGGAAGGAAATGAAATGATGAGAATGTACATTTGTAAGGATGGAAGCAGTGTGTAGCCTCTAGAAAAAGGAGAGGTCATCTATATTTTTTGAGCTTTATTTGAAAATCATTTTCTAATTCAACAAATTGTCTTGACATAATCAGCAATCTAGGAAAATAAGATATTTAGAAAATCGTTTCTCTAGCCCTTAAAATAAATTATGAATAGATTAAATAATTGAATTTAAAAATCCCCAAAGGAGTAAATGGTTCTGATGGCTTAAGTAAAGGTTAGTAAACCACAAAACATCAGCAGACATCTCACAAAGTAAAGACTGGAGAGTGAAAATACTGAAGAAAAGTGATTAAAATCTCAGAGACCTATAGAAGGATAACAAATAGCTTATTATATATGACTGGAATCCCTTAAGAAAAAGGGAGTAAGAATGAAATATAGACACTATTTGAAGATGTACTAGGTAAAAGTTTTCTAATTGTCATTAAAAAAAACAAAAACAAAAAAAACACTGCATCAGGAGCACTGGCTTATGCCTGTAATATTAGCACTTGGGGAAGCCAAAGGTGGGTAGATTGCCTGAGCTCAGGAGTTCCAGATTAGCCTGAGAAAGAACATAACCCTGTCTCTATTAAAAATAGGAAAAACTAGTCAGGCTATGTGGCAGGTACCTGTAGTCCCAGATACTTGGGACGCTGAAGAGAAGGATAGCCCAAGAGTTTGAGGTTGCTGTGAGCTATGATGGCACACTACCCAGAGCAACAGAGTGAAACTGTGTCCAAAAATAAAAGTAAATACTATATAATAGAAAGAAAACATTGATTTAGAGATCCAAGAAACTTACCTGCAGCTAAACACAATAAAGACAAAGAAATCCACACACCGCTGTGCACTAATACTGCTTTAAAACAAAAGAGAAAAAGAAAAATTTTGAAAGTGGATAATTACTACTGTGGATTCTGCATTAATACTAACTTATACATTTACCAAAATAAACCCATTTTTGCCTATTAAATAAATTTGTAAATTATCATATATTTGCACAACAAACAGAAAATAATTCTCATACAGTTCTGTAGGACAGAAATCCAAAATCAGTTTTATGGCTAGAAGATCAAAGTGGTGGAAAGCTGGTTCTTTGTGAAACCTTCAGATGGACAAACTATTTCTTTTCTCTTCCAGCATCTGGTGGGTGCTAACATTCTGTGGCTTGTGGTCACATCACTCCAATCTCTTCTTCTGTGATTACATTGTCTTTTTACTCTTCTAAATTTGAGTTTCTCTTTTATTTCATCTTATAAAAGTCACCTGAGGTTACACTTAGCATTTTGCATAGATCATAGAGGATAATCTTTCCATCTCAAGATCCTTAATTTAATTATATCACAAAGTCTCTTTTTCCATGAAAAGAAACATTAGTAGTTTCCACAGATTATTTTACAGCTGTTTAGGGACTACTATTTGGCCTATCATAATTCTCAAATACTTGGAAATTTAAGACACATGAAATAATCCATGCACAAAAGAAGAAACCACAAGGGCAAGCAAATATTTCAAATGAAAATAAATTGAAAGGTAAATTTATTAAAATTTGTAGAATAACACTAAAAAAGTGCTTTGAGGTGCTGCTCATATTAGCAATGAAGAAACTAAAATAATGTAAGCTTCTACCAAAGAAGAACATATTAAATTCCAAGTGTATAGATAAAAAACAAATACTAAAACTGAACAGCTATTAATGAATGAAAAAAAAATAGAGATAACTAATAAAGTCAGAAGTTGTATCTATGAAAGACTAATGAAGCTGATAAACTCCTACTCACACTAATAGGAAGATACAGATGAAATGGATTATAACATTAGAAGTTAGAAAAGTGATATCACTAAGGATTTAATAGATAATAAAAGGAAAATAAGAAAAATTATTGTGAGCATCTCTATACAAATAAATTTTACAGCCTGAATAAAAATGGATAAATTCTTTGCATGACAAAATCTAGCAAGGCTTACCCAAGAAGAAATGAAAGTTATGAATATTTCTTTCAAAATAATTGAATTAGTCATCAAAAATGTTCCCACAAAGAGAACTCTGGGTCCAGAGGGCCTCATTGGTGAATTTGTCAAATGTTTAAGAAACAAATAGTTACACAAACTTTCAAATGTAAAAAAGGAGGGACAGCTTCCCAAATTATTCCATGAGGCTAGCATTACTCTGATACCAAAACTATAAAAGACATTGTAAGAAAAGATAACTGCAAATAAATATCTTTATGAAAACAGTTATAAAAAATAATCACAAAACATCATAATATTGAATTTGGCAATATTAAAAAAGGCAATTCGTAATGACCAATAAAGGACCAGAAATGCAAGCTTGCAGTTAAATGAAATATTCAATTTTATAATAAAATATTTTTAAGATACGAATGTCCATAAATGTATTTTAGCACTTTAATAAGGAATAAACATTTAAATTAATCAATATAATTCATTATGTTAATAGACCATGAGAGAAAAACCACAAGATCATCTCAATAGATATAGAAAAAACATTTTGTAAAACTGAATACACATTCATGATGAAAACTTTCAGCAAACTATTAATATAATAGAAGGGAATGTCTTTGATCTGCTAACAGACATCTACAAAATATCCACAGCTTAACGTCAGACTTAATTCTTTCCCTCTGATATTTAGAACAAATCAAAGCTGTTCACCCTCCTTACTTTTATTCGATCATGTTCTGGATGCTCTAACTAAAGCAATAAAATGAGAAGAAAGAATAGATAAATAATAGAAATCAGAACTATCTATAGTTCACAGAGGATATGACTGACACTCTAGAGCATCCTAATAATGTTCCAAAATGATACTAAAATTAGTAAGGAAATCTGTAAAAGGCACAAGAATAAAGGACAACATGCAAATCACTTTTTATTTCCATATAGTAACAATTGCCAATTTAAATAATCTATTGACTATATTATTTACAAATGCACCAAGATCATAAATTCCTAAGAATACATTTAATAATAGAAGTATAAAACTTGAGCACTGACAATGGCAAAACATTACTGAGAGGAATTTAAAACATATTTCATTTTCTGTGTATTATAGGACTCAATGTTGTTACAATGTCCAGTTTACCTATATTGATCTATAGAGTCAATGCAATCTTGATAAAATATTTTCTTGTCAAAATTGTTGACCTGAGGCACAAATTTATATGGAAATTAAAAATAGCAATAAATGTTTTAAACAATTTACCTATATTGATCTATAGGGTCCATTTTACCTATATTGATCTATAGAGTCAATGCAATCTTGATAACATATTTTCTTACCAAAATTGTTGACCTGAGGCACGATTTATATGGAAATTAAAGTAGCAATAAATGTTTTAAACAATAATATTGCCATAAAGTATACTGATCAGGACAGTATGAGAATACCATAAATTAATGGATAAAATAGAATATCTAGAAACAGACCTATAGGCATATGGCCAATTGATTTTTACAGTGGTGACATCATAACTCAATAGGAAAAGAACAGTATTTTCAACACATGATGTAGGGCAAAATGGGTAAAAAATGACAGTGCAAAATTGGGTGGGAGAAATACATATGGTGAACAAGAGCCCAATCTCTACTTCACACTTTACCTAAAATTCATTCAAGTTGGATTTTAGCTTTTATTCTGGTGGCTTCCCTGGACCTTATACTTGTCATCCTTGATTTCTTTTAATTGTTATCAATTAATACAAATTGATTTCCCATCTGTTTTGTCCCAAATGCACAACTTTTATTAAGTACCTCTATATCACTATGAAGATATGCTTCTCTTTCTGCCAATCTACTCTTTAACTCCATAAATCTTGTTTCTAAAATATAACTTCCATCACCTGGCTTCTATTACTTATTCCTCTTTCTCTGGATCAACTTAATTCAGAAACAGCTTCTTCCTGGCCTGGAGAGAAGAGCTACCACCAAGTTTTTGGATGATTGTTATTCCGTATCATGAGTCCATTCCTTATTTCTCTAACAAATAGTATCCACTATTATCTCCTTGTATGTTTTCTGGCCTTACATACACTCTAGTTTTGCAAACACAAATTTTTTGAACTTTTCTTCCCTTCCTCCCATCTGTTATCACAATTGTTTTTCATTTATAAGTTCCTTAAGGAATGTGGATGTTATTTTTTTCCAGTTTTCCCAAGGGCGATCTTAGGAAAGTATTGGCACCATCTCTTGCAAATCTTGGATGTAGTTTGCTTTGTAGTCCACTCTTTGATCCAGCACTATTAGTATCCAGATTCTTTGTAGGTATCTTGGTCATGACCGTAAACTTAAACTAGGTCTTGCAGCACCTTAGGGTATAAACCTCTTTTCCTTAAGCCAACATTTTCCACATCAGTTTTGTTGTAAAATAGTTATGGAGTTAGTGAACAGGAAGGCAGGTGAGAGCATATTGTGAGAACAGGTATTTTGTCTTACAAAGGAGAAGAATTTTCATTATCTTTAAGCAAGGATGGAGCACTATCCTCTGTTAGAGAAGGAGTACCCCACTTCTGTGCATCCAGATGGTTATGGGGATTCTGGGGATTCAAGAGTTTCAAAGACATCAATCCAGATGTCCCCATTTCATACCCTAGGTTCCTATTCTTTCCTAATCATGGCTCTAAACTTAGTATAGATGATCTGGCTACATTGAGAATTTAACCTTCTCTGAAGCTTTGCTACTCTTATGATTAAATAATAGACTACTAGGCATGGTCTTCTGCTTTTCCATCTTCTAGTAGGAGGAGAAAGGAGTCCATTTAAACAACAACAGAGAATTATGTGATGATGTAGGCTGTCCTCAAAAAGAGGGGTCAAGGCCCACATGTTGGCAATCTACAGAACTGGCTGACAACTTTCACTATTAACATCAATTTAGAATTTTTCTTCATTTATTTAGTTACTGATTTGATTATTCAAATACTTAGGAATAAATATTATGGCTCGGCACCTGTAGCTCAAGCAGCTAAGGTGCCAGTCACATATACCACAGCTGGTGGGTTAGAATCCAGCCTGGGCCTGCCAAAACAACAATAACAACTACAACCAAAAAATAGCCAGGCATTGTGGAGGGCACCTATAATCCCAGCTACTTGAAAGGCTGGGGCAAGAGAATTGCTTAAGCCCAGGAATTGGAGGTTGCTGTGAGCTCTGATGCCACAGCACTCTACCCAGGGTGACAGTTTGAGGCTCTGTCTCAAAAATAAATAAATAAATATTATTAAATATGTTCAAGATATGTATATAGAAAACTATAAATATAGGCATAATTTGGAGATACTGTGGGGTCCATTCAAGACCACCACAACAGAGTGAATATTGTAGTAAAGCAAGTCATAAATATTTTTTAGTTTACCAGTGCATAAAAAAGAATAGAAAAACTTATTTTACCCTAGAATGTAGTCTTTTACATGTATGTTATCAGTAGGGTGGTGGCTGCTGAAAGTTGAGGTGGGTGTGACATGAAATCTACCACACTGATTGACTCTTCCTTTCACAAAAGACTCTTCTGTAGTTTGCGATGTTATTATACTACATTTTACCCCCTGTAGAACTTCTTTCAAAGGTAGAGTCAATCCTCTCAAACCTCTTACTGCTTTATCAACTAAGTTTATGTAATATTAGAAATCCCACAGTATCTTCAGCAGCTGTAGATTTCATCTCATTTAACTATTTCCTTTGCTCATTCGTAAGAAGCAACTCCTCACCCGTTCAAGCTTTATCATAGGATTGTAGCAATATATTTCTTGTGTAATAAACGTAAAAGTCAAAACTACTCCTTGATCCATGAGTTGCAGAACGGATGTTATATTAGCAGGCATGAAAATATTAATTTCTTGGCACATATCAATCAGAGCTCCTATGGGACCAGGTGCATTGTCAATGAACAATAATGTTTAAAAATTTTTCTTTTTCTGAGAAGTAGGTCTCAATGGTGGGATTCAGATATCCAGTAAGCAAGTCACACTCTAAACAGATATGCTTTCATCCAGTTTTGTTGTCCCATTTATGGAGTATGGGTAGAGTATATGTGACATAATTCTTAAAGACCCTTGGATTTTCAGACTGACAAATGAGCTGTATCTTCAGCTTAAGTCACAAGCTATATTCGACCCTAAAAGAATGAGTCAGCCTTTTGAAACTTTGAGGCCAGATATTGACTTTGCTTCCATAGCTAGGAACTTTTTATAAGATATCTTTTCCCAGTACAAGCCTGTTTCATCTGCATTAAAAATCAATGATCTTCTGGAGAACCTGCTGCAGCTTTGGCATCGGCACTCGTGCTTCACCTTATCCTTTTTTTGTTCTTTTTCAGTTTGTACTTTTATGTTACACAGACGGCTCCATTCCTTGAACTTCATGACCCAACCTTGGCTAGCTTCAAACATTTCTTCCAGAGTTTCCTCACCTCTCTCAGCTTCTTGGAACTGAGAAGAGTTGGGCTTTGCTCTAAATTAGTATTTGGTTAACAGAACGTAGAGACTGCTTTGTTCTTCTATCCAGACCACTGAAATTTCTCCCTATCAGCAATAACATTCTTTCCCCGAAGTAGAAATTTTAATTTTCTTCAGAAACTTTTATGATTCCTTCACTGCTTGGCTAATTGCTTGGTGCAAAGGCCCAGCTTGTGGCCTTTCTTGGCTTATGATATGCCTTTCTCAGCAAGCTTAACCATTTCTGCCTTTGATTTAACGTAAGACATGTGTGACTCTTTCCTTTGAACACCTAGTGGTCATTACAGCATTATTATTTGACTGAATTTCAATGTTGGTGTATCTCAGGGAATAGAGAGACCTGAAGAGAAGAAAAAAGATGGGGAAAGGGCCAGTTGGAGGAGAATCAGAGCGCACACAATTTATTTACAAATTAAGTCCACTGTCTTATATAGGCATGGTTCATGGAGCCCAAAAACAACATAATTGACTTTAAACAATACAGAGATTGGGATGCCAAATTTTGGCCCCCTCAAAATTTAAGTACTAATAGCCTACTGTTGATTGGAAGCCTTGCTGATCATATAAACAATCTGTTCACATATATTTTATATGCTGTATGTATTATTACAATGACGTAAAGAAAAGATAATATTAAGAAAATAATAAAAAGGGAAAATATATTTAGTATTCGTTAAGTGGAAGCGGATCATTAAAAAGATCTTTATCCTCATTGTCCTCATGTTGAGTAGGTGGAGGGAGAGAAAGAGGAAGACAGACTTGCGTCTTAGAGGTGACAGAGTAGAAGAAAATCCCCATAAGTGGGTGAGGTTTGAACCTGTGTCCTCCAAGAATCAACTGCACAACAGAAACATCAGTAATCACTGACCACAGACCACAGTAATAGATATTAGATTAATGAAACATTTGAAATGACTGTAACAGATGTTATGATAATGAACAAGTTTGAAATTACTATAACCAATATTATAACAATGAAGGAGTTTCAAATATTATGAAAATGACCTAATTTTGAATGTGACATAGAGATAAGAAGTGAGCACATGCTGTTGGACAAAATGGTGACAATAAACTAATAAGCTTGCTTGACACAGAGTTCCCAGAACGTTTTAATTCATAAAAATGTAGCATCTACAGAGGGCAATAAAGTGAAACACAGTTTAAAAAGGCACGTCTGTGTAGTTTTTGAGAGAAAAATAGAGAGGACATTTTAATGTGTTAAATACTTAACAGAAGTTAAAATAGGTACTTTCAAAACAAGACATTTAAATAGCTAAACTTATATAAAAACAGTGTAAGTAAGGAGCAGATTCATGGGAGATTTTGAGTGGTAGATATGTGGGCAGTTATTCATTGAACTGGCCCCTCTTATCTTGTATATATTTTTTGGATTTTTTTGTACTTTATCATGAAGAGGTAAGAAAAAGAAAAATGTCCTGGTATGATTAGGAAGTAATAGTAATTCACTGGAAAGAGATTGTGGCTACCTCAGCATCACAGCTGGGGGAGCTTACTGGTTGGTGTTGGTTATAGCTGGACTTGAACATTGTACCACTGAGAAATGCTAACGATACCCTGTCACTCGGTACTGAACTACAGGGTGGTTAGTCACACACTGGATGAATAAAGAAAAAACTTCCGTTCTTGCATTAGATTTTCAGTATCTCTCCAGCGGCCTCTGTTGGCAAAGCCTAATATCAAACCAGCTGGTAAAGGGGAGATGTAAGAGGCCAGTTCCAGCCTCAAAATGCAGGGCAAAGAACGGGAATATAGTGAGTAATCCACGTGCAGTTGGAAAGAATGAACAGTAGGCAGTGATGGGGCATAACTGTTTACATTTTATTTAGACTGAGTAAGAGTGTGATGGTTAATTTTGTGTCAACTTGACTGGGCCAAATGTTTGGTCAAACGTTATTCGGAGTGTGTCTGTGTGGGCATTTCTGATTGACATTTGAATAAACAGACTGAGTAATGAAGATTTCCCTCTCTCTGAGGGTGACTCTTATTCAGTCAAGAACTAAATAGTAGAAAATGTCTGAGTAAGAGGGAAGTTCACTTCCTGACTGCTTGAGCTGAGTCATCAGGCTTTTTAGGCCCTGAACGGAATAAGTGGAATTGACACCATTGGCTCTGCTGATTCCCAGGTCTTTAGGCCCAGTCTGGAGCGACACCACTTGTTTTCCCAGGTCTCCAGCCTACTAACTGCATATCACATCTTGGACCTTCTCATTTGCCATAATTCCATAAGCAAATTCCTCATATTAAATCTAATTTTATACATGTATATATATATGTATCTCCTATTAATTATTTTTCTTTGAAGAAGCCTAATAAGCACTAATAAAAATAGTGTTGTTCAAGCTTTATAAATACTTACTGGGTTTGTTTGCTTCTTTGTTCTATCAATTTCAACGTCAACTTTTAAAATTATCCTAATGTAATTATGAAATTATTTCTTTATTCTTCAGGTATATTCTTTAGTCGTTTATGTTTATTGAAGTTCTGTGACAGGTACTTACATATTTAGGATAATTTTCACTTTTAAAATGCCTTTTAACATTATGAAATATTTTCTTTTATCTCCGGTAATATTCCTGGTCATGAATTCACTTTTTCTGATGTTAATACAGCTACTCTAGCTTTCTTTTCATTAGTGTTGGGTGATTGCTTCTTACCACTCTTTTGGTTTTACTCTCTTTGCATTTATTTTTAATGTGTATTTTTTTAAAAAAAAAAAACTGTTTCCCATCTATTTGCCTGGCAGCATAAAAACTCTTACTTTTAAATTGAATATTTAATGCTGTAGTTTCTATTCAAAATTAACAAATGTTTTGCCTTTTACTAAATTAAATATTTAGTCCAGCTCCATTTGATGTAACCATTGATATATTTAGATTTAATCTCATATATATTGTTGTTTCTATTTTTGGGTTTTTTTTTTACATTCTTTTCGAATGAGTATTACTTTATTATTCCCTTGTATTTCATTTTCTTTTTGAATGACTACTCTCTGAATTGTAAGATACAAGTTGAAGTTGTCACAGTCTACCTTCAAGTAATTTTAAAGCACTTTATATATAGACTAAGAATCCTAATATATTTCCATTTTCCATTCTTTTTGCTATTTTGCTAACAATTTTACTTCTGCAAACATTATAAAGTATTCACTATTATAAAATAGTGTTACTATTTTTGCTTGAAACATTCAACATTGTTATACGAAGAAAAAAAAGAAAATATGCATTTTATATTTATCTACATATTTAGCATTTGTAATACTTTCCTACTAAATAACATTTTGTTCTCAAATTTTGATAATTATGAAAAAAGCTATTAAACATTAATATGAAGGTTTTCTTCAGGACATAAGCTTTCAAAGTTATTGAATAAATGACAAGGAGTATGATTGCTGGGTTTATGATATTTAGGTTTTTTTTTAGAGACAGGGTCTCATTTTGTTGCCCTTTGTAGAGTGCTGTAGCGTCACAGAACACCAACCTCCAGCTCTTGGGCTTAGGTGATTCCCTTGCCTCAGTGTCCCGAGTAGCTGGGACTGCAGGTGCCCGCCACAACACCCAGATATTTTTTTTGTTGCAGTTTGGTCGGGGTTGGGTTCAAACTCTCCACCCTTGGTATATGGGGCCAGTGCCCTACTAACTGAGCCACAGGCATCGCCGAAAGTATATTTCGTTTTATAAGAAACCATCAGACTGTCTTCCAAATTGGCTGTACCATTTTGAATTCCCATGAGCAATGCATGAGAGTTTCTATTATGCCATGTCCTTGGAAACATTTGGTGTTGTAAGTGATTTAAATTTTGGCCATTCTAATAGGTGTGGAGTGCTATGTCATTATTTTAATTTGCACTTTCAACATGACATATGATGAATCATATTATCATATGCTTATTTGCCATCTGTATATCTTCTGTGCCCAGATCTTTGCACCATTTTTAAAATTAGACTATTTGTTTTATTACAGTGGAGTTTTAAGGGTTCTTCATATACATATATATGTGTATGTGTGTGTGTATTTATTTATTTATTTATTTATTTTTTTGAGTCTCACTCTGATGCCCCAGGTTGGAGTGCTATGATGTCATAGCTCATGGCAACATCCAATTCCTGGGCTTGAGCTCAAATTTCTTCCCTCAACCTCCCAAGCAGCTGGGACTATATCCGCATGCCACCATCCCTGGGTAATTTTTCTACTTTTACTAGGGAGAGGTCTCACTCTTACTCAGGCTGGTTTCAAACTCTTGCGCTGAAGTAATCCACCAGCCTCAGCCTCCCAGAGTGCTGGGTTTATAGGCATGAGCCACCACACCCACTGGTTCTTCAGATATTTTAGAAAACAATTATTTGTCTGTCTTATGCTACTATTTCCCTCTATACTTTTGATGACGTCTTTCATCAGACGTCAGAATTTTTTAAATTTAATAGAACCCCATTTATTAAATACCCATCCTTGCCTTTGTTGTCACATCTAAAAGTCATAGCTGAAACCAAGGTTGTCTAGATTTTCTCCTATGTTATCTTCCAGGAGTTTTAGTTTTGCATTTTCCAAATGAGTTTGCGAATCATTATAAGTTAACTTTTGTGATGAGTTTAAGCTCTGTGTCTAGATTCATTTTGTTGTATGGCATGTTTGCAGCACTGTTTGTTGAAAATATTTTTATATGTTGTATTGCCTTTGCTTCTTTCCCAATGATTGTTTGACAATATTTGTGTGGGTCTATTTCACTGATACCATATTCACTTGATCACTGTAGCTGTACACAATGCCTTGATGCCATCTACCTTTTTGTAGCTGTGAGACTGGAGCAAGGCAGGAGGTGCTGTCTCTGCACACAGTTCTTATTTGCTATCTCACTTGGTTGACTTGTGATAGCAGCTGGGCTCTCAGCAACTCCAATACCTGCTATATGTGTATTCTTTTTAAGTTTCTTCAACTCCTATGCCAGATGTGAGTTAGCAAGTTATGCACCTTTGATTTTTTAAAATAAAGTGTTATCACTGAAAAGCTTCATGTTGTCTATGGCTTTTTTGCAAAAGAATTGTGACAAACACCGTATGTTCACAAAGCCTAAGATATGTATAGCCATTCATTATGTAGCCATTTACAGAAAAATGTTGCTAACCCCTAATTTAGATCCATGATTTGAGATACAAACTTCTGCTGCTGGACATTTCTATCATTGAAGTTGGAAGCTTGGAGTTGGTGAGACACTAATGAGAATTTCTGTTGTTCTAGACAAACAGGGGGTTGTCGGAATCTATACATAGGTTTCTTCCTTATCCCATAAAGATCTTGACTGTCCCCACAGTACTCAAAGTATTTTATGAAAATAGTTCCATTAGTGTCTAGTTTCTACTTTTCAAACAAAATGGGCTCAACTACAGTTCAATGATTATGATTTTCTATTTTGTCTAAGTCCTTAAACCTAACACATAGATTAGTATTCCAGGTGACACAGAAGTAAATCTCAATATATGCAAAGAGATATAGTTATAAAACATCACTAGAAAGAGAAAATGTTAGACATGCTTTAAGAGCTTGACCTTCACACGAGTTGGCTCTAATGTTTTGATTAATTCACACATACATATCTGTATATATCTAGCATATGTGTCATATTTATTTACCAATAATTTGATCTTACTTTAGAATAAAGTTGATTTTTTTTCCTACCAGATTCTGTGGTGCTCCTCAAGGCATCATGCCTTTTCAATGAATTCTTCAGAGTCAAAGCTGCTTACAAAGTAGAGAAAGATATATTTCTGTCATTGTATTATGCTGTGTTCAATTTGTTCCAAAGCAATATTTGTTTTATATAGTTTTAGATGTCCAGGTTCTTTCAAGGTTATTTTTATTTGCATGTTTGTTGGATTCAAAGGTCTTGTTATCTGTAGGGCTGAAATAAGCGACAAGTTCTGGCTTGGCTGGGAAACAGAAGTGACTAATAGATGCCACGCTAGACTTAGATTTCTTCCCTCACATCTGATTCTTTTTTATTTTCTTCACAGTATTAAGCTATGTTGGACTCTTGAATCTTCTTTAAAAATTCTCTGAAATTCTCATGTAAATAGAAGATTCTGGAATTCCTACCTTATCAGTATGACAGACGTGTTCAGATATTTCTGAAGCTTATTTAAACCCTGTTTTTTTCTTTAGCATTATAGACACAAAAGTTAAATAAGTGATAAAATACTTGATAAACATTTCTATTTCTATAACCAATCAACCAAGAAATCCTAATCATCATCCTCTTTTAACATAAAGGTGAAAAATAATTTTTTTTTTTTTAGAACTATTAATTAGCATTGACATATCATGCCAGGCCGTTATGGGATATATCACAAAGAAACCTTTTACCATCTCCCTTTTTGTCCTCATTAAAGTCTTAGCCTTCTGTGTTCATTTATTGACAATAGCCTACCATTATGCATTGTTAATATTTCATAGTAAAGTAAAACAAAAATGATATTTTTAGGTAAAAATAAACATTTTTAAATTACAATTCTTCCTTAAAGTTGTTACTCTTATTTCTTTTCTTTGGGAAATTGCTCTTCAGGAAGATTCTCATGTTTAACAGACTGTTCGTTGCCTTAGTCTCTGTCTTCACTGCCAAGTGTGCTTAGGACCATTTGGTTTTTATTTCCCAAAAAAGATTGTCACCTGTGATGCAATTTTCTGTCTTCATTGATGAATTGATCTTGAAGCACATTTGCCAGGACAAACACTAACAGTATAAATGCTTGAGTGGATTCTTTCCGTTTTCACATCCTTGACTGGTTGGTTGTTTTAAGGGAGTATTTTGGACAACAATCGAGGAGGTACTTATCGAGCTTGGTCACATTTTGATCCATGAAAAATAAGCATCAGTTTTCATTCTTAAATTCTCGAATCATTTCAAAGAACAAGTGAGGATTCTAGCACAATGGCTGCATGAAGATAGAGAAAAATCAATCAGGTCCTTTATTCTCAATGTTCAGCAATTTTTCTTATAAAGTTACAAATAGCTAAATACTGTAGAGAGGATTGATGGAGACTTATTCAGATATGTAGCTTACATATTGACGAGTCTGTTTTTTATTAGAAAATAGAGGAACAGATAGGATGAGCGTTGATGGAGACAAATAATTCTTTATGTGGACTTTACTGATGTTTTAGACTTACTTGGTTTAATCCTAGATTAGAGTGTTGTGAAAAAACAAGAGAGAGAAAAAGAGACAGGTAATGAGAGAAAATGATTTCAATCTTTACTCAAAGCTCTAGAAATGCATTAAAAGGAAGCTAAATCAAAGTTCTAGCAAACTTGTTGGATTTGCTCATCATCTCCCTCCATTTATCTTCATGTTTCCAGAACTCTCTAAAGCCTCTTTTTTGTAAAAAACTTAACCCATCTTCTATAAGACTTCATTTTTCTCTAACTTCTATTGATTTGGTTCTTTCTATATTTGTCTCTCCTTTTCCTTCTAGTTCTTATATAGATTGATACTTTTCTCTAGTTTGTTGTTGTTGTTGTTTGTTTGTTTGTTTTTATTGATTCAGAAAGGAGATACAAGGGTGGTGGGAGGAGTTCACAAACATCTCCAAAGTAATCACTTTTTTTAAATGACAAAGAAGAACTTTTGTTAATATCAAATTTATTTTGAGGGCACAAACATGTGTCCTATCAACTTTAAATAATAACTTACCTTTATTTTCTAAAATAGACTAACAAATACTATATTTCAGACATGATATTTTATGTTTTATCTTAAGTACTTCAGTCTAGATATTTACTATAGGTAATCTTATTATAAGTACTTAATAACAATTCCTTTAACATTCTCATTTTATAGATGAGAAAAATAGTGTTTGCAAAACCAGTCAAGACTTTTTAATAGAATAGACTCCAATAAACTGATTCTAAATGTCAAAAAAACAAAAACAAAAACAGTGTTTGGTTAGCTTACTGTTGGTCAGAAATGAATAAGACAATTATTATTTCTCAATAATAAACATATAGAAATGTGGGATTTTTTGATGCAAGGAGTTTGCTTCCAGAAATCCACAGATTAACATTATATAGCCCCACTCCTTATGTCTGTAGTTAAAGAATATTATTCATGCCCTTATTTTATAGTGACAAATATTTTTAATGCACATTATCATTGATAATGCATGAAACATTTCCACCCTGTTTGTATACCATAGGCCAGTATAGGAGAGATATTTATTAGCAAGAAAATTTTTACACCTTATAAAAACTTCCCTGGACTCTCTGCTTAAATATCCTATCTTCCACCTTCTGTTGCTTTTGTGCTTATTGGGTCACTGAAACACAAAGTCGGGGTAATCAGCAAGTAATAAATAAATGCGTAAATAATTGTTGAGAGATCTCTATTACCCTGCCTTGTCAGTTATTTCAGGAAAAAACAATAAAAATCCATGACAACAATTTTTAAAAAGCCCAGAGTACATGCCTTCAAGTTTCTTGTGAAAATGTTGAAAGAATAATACATAATAAACCCCAGAAGTAAATGCAAATTGGAATCCAGCCTCCTAGCCTGTGCATAACAATGCTGACTATGAATGGCAATCAAATGAAACATTTATAATTTGTCCTACAGGAAGTTATTAGGAAACAATTAAACCAAATAGTTGTACATGAAAAACCTCCTGAACTTTCATGTTCTGAAGTAGATATACTTAACCCGTTTTAATTACCATTATAATAGGTGAGTACTGTTAAGTTGGAGAAGTTGGCTGCTAATTAGATTTGATGTTGGAATTCCTTCCACTTTCCACTAGAAGATAATTTGGGAAATTGTGTAAGAAACTAAATCCTTAGACTACTGAAATAAATTATTTTCAGAATCATGCATTGCAATGATATGTACTCAATGATTAACATTTCAAATTGATTTTCTACTATGTCTTATAAACATTTTTGAACATCAGGGTAAGAGTAATAAATATAATACGCACAGTCCATACCTTTGTATAGCTGAATTTCTGGCGGGGAAATAGAAAATCAAACAATGACAATGTATCATATGATGTAACACATGATACCCTATCAGGGAATTTATAGGTATTATAATGAAAAATACAGTGAAATGGATAGCATACTGTAGTTATCCAGATAGCATCCATTCTGAATGATGATATTTGAGAAAGATTTTTATGAAAAAGGAAAAGGAGGAAGATGATATTTGTGAGAAATATAAATTGAAGTTGAAGAAAGAGTGAGTTCACACCAACATGTAGTTTTGGGATTTTCTTATATGGGCTAATCTTACTAGAGTTAGATGATACCTCAAAGTGGTTTTGTTTTTCATTTCTCTGATGATTAAAGATACTGACCATTTTTTCATGTGTCTGTAGACCATGCGCCTGTCTTCTTCAGAGAAGCTTCCGTTGAAGTCTCTTGCTCACAATGAAATGGGATCAGTTGTTCTTTTCTTATTAATTAGTTTGAGTTCTCTGTGGATTCTAGTTTTCAAACCTTTGTCGGAAACATAACCTGAAAATATCTTCTCTAATTCTGAGGGCTGTCTGCTTGCTTTACTTATTGTGTTCTTGCCTGTACAGAAGCTTTTTGATTTGATCAGATCCCAGTAATTTATTTTTGGTGTTGCTTCAATTGCCCGGGAGGTCCTCCTCATAAAATATTCTCCCAGGCCAATTTCTTCAAGTGATTCCTCTGCACTCTCTCCAAGTATCTTTATAGTTTCATGTCTTAAGTTTAAATCTTATATCCAGTGAGAATCAATTTTTGTTAATTTCTCAACTACGTATATATCCAGAAGACCAAAAATCACTTTACAACAAAGATATTTGAACCAGAATGTTTATTGCAGCCCAATTCATAATTGCCAAGTCATGGAAGAAGCCTAATTTATTAATCAACCCATGAATGGATTAATAAATTGTGGTATATGTACACCATGGAATATTATGAAGCCTTAAAAAGAGATGGAGACTTTACCCCTTTTATCTTTACATGGATGGAGTTGGAACATATTCTTCTGAGTAAAGTATCTCAAGAATGGAAGAAAAAGTATTCAATGTACTAGGTACTACTATGAAACCAGTATATAATCACCCACACTTTCATATGAAAGATAAAACACAACTATAGCCCAGGATGAAGGAGAGAAGGGGAGGGTAAGGGAGAAGAATGGGGAGACCCATGGAGGCAGGGTAATCAGTGGGACCTCAGCTATGGTACATATTGCAAGGGTACATGTCAAATCTATTAAGAGTAGAGTATAAATATCTTAACACAATAATTAAGTGAGGTGAAGGCTATTTTAACCAGTTTGATGTAAGCATTCCAAATTGTATATAAAATCAGCACATTTATGCCATAAATGCATTAATGTACACAGTTATGATTTAATAAACAAAAAAATTGTTAAGAGGAAAAAAAAGAATAAGTTCAAATGTCTGAGACTAGAGTATGCTTTGTGTGTTTGAAGAATTATGAAGAGGAGAATAAAATGGTGGCATATGTGACTTTGCAGAAGAAAGCTTATTGAAAGGAGAGAATGTATTAATATTATTAATGCATTAGTGTGCATTAATATTATATGTCAGAATTGCTAAGTAAAAAGGAAAGCAAAACCATAACATGTTTTATATAGATTTATGTGCATAGATATGTGGATATAAGAAAAAGAATATAAATACATATATTAGACATAACATACACCCAAAACATTACTAAGTTTTATCTCTTGTTTGTGTGGCTATTCCATTTGTTGCATTTTTATATTTTATTAATTTTCTGTATCATACATATTTTAACTTCAAATACATGTGGTTAACAAACCAGAACTTTAACAGCTTTGTCTTGTTAAATCATTTAACCTGTGCTTTGATTTTGACGTGGGGCATTTATTTAACCTCAATGACAGAGTGAGAAAGAGAGTCTAAAGAGACAGAGCTCACATCAAGTGGACGATAGAACATTACAGAATAAAAAAGCAAATGAAGGTACAGGGAGGTGGATACAATAAACAAGTCTAAAATTTGGAGAAATTGCTTATCACATAAAAGCCAAACAAGGAATAGAAAATGATATGATTAACCTAATAAAAAATGGTTCTGGGCTTAGTGATGAAGAAGTGGTATATACACTTCTGATGGATAATCAGGCAGAACCTTAACATAATTGCTGGCAATCACTTAATAGCAATACAAAATTAATGAAACATGTAGCAGAAGCTTAACACCCATTCATCATCGTGTGTTATCTTTAATCCAATGAATCTTTCAAGATAACTTTCTGTGGATTCAAGTGAGAAGGGTTTTCCAAGACAGGGTTAAATCTCCAGTATGTTAAGGATAATCAAATAAACATATTTCTCGTTTTTCAGACACATACACTGGGATTGTGAAGAACTAAGAAAAGCTTTAGCCTTAGAGAAATAGCTTTTTATCTATCAAGCCAGCAGCAGGAATAGAATGCTTTGAGTGTTTATTTGCTTGACTTGACACCAAAGATTTGCATAAAAGCGGGAGACATCAATGTACACCCGTAATCAAGATGCCTTGAATCAGGATGCTCCTCTCAAAGCGGAACTTTGTTTTACAGTAAAAATAGATAGCTGGCACATAGATGGTTCAGGCTGCTTTCTACTTGTGGCAGTAGTTTTGTTTATCACCTGAAGCACAGCAATCTTATTATCTGTTAAATGAGAGTAGTACTACCCTCTGTCCTAGAGAAAACAGTGATGACCGTTCAGTACCGCAACACGCATCAGTGAAAAATTAGTTTTTCATTTTTATAGATCCTGCAGTTTTTATGCAGCTGCTATACTTCCTCATCTTCACATATACCTGTAGCCTTTCTTATAATAAGCATATTCAACTTTATAGCTTTTTAGAAAAGATGCACAGAAGATAATAAATAAACATTTGTGTGGAAATATAAAAACCACATCTATACGTGTACATAAATGCTTCTTGTTTTTCCCCTCCACTGGTGTGACTTTTCTCCTACTTTTTACATTTTATGATTTTCATGCATTATTTATGTCTGACCTAGACCTAGTGTATTAATAAAACCACATTAAAGGAAGCACAGATGCAGTATATTTAGCGAAGTGAGTGCAAAATAAAAGAGACAGATGCTGCCCCATCTCTGGCTATGCTATTTTCATCTGCTCACGGGGTGTGCACCTGTGAGTTGTTGGCTAAACACATTACTGAGAGGTTGGTCCTTTCACATCCAATCTCAATATCAGAACATTTCGTTCCTGTGTTTTCTCGAATAGTGTAGGCAGGTCGCTGCCCTTGGAGTCTTGTGACTTTGGCTTGCTACTTTTCCTTTCTCTTCTTATTTAATATGCTTTTTCTAAGAATATCAAACATCATCATTAATATGTGTTGGATAACTGAAAGAAATGTTACAAAGATTGGACTAGACTCTGTAAAATCAGCGTCAGTGTATTTTGATTTTTAACAACATAAAACATCGTCCAACTGTGTTGGTAGCTCAGTGTCAAAATCTAAAACTTTTGCTACTCTGTCCACTGAACTGTGCTATTTTTTGCAGGTTTAAAAAGAGGTAGGAGGTCAGGTTCCTGTCAAAGTGTAGTTTGTGATCTGGTTAGCGAAACAATAGTTACAAAACAGTAAGAGAAATAATATGTATGGGCACAGTTTCTGAAGGAAAAGCATAATGTGAGAGTGCAATGGCAGTTGTTTGGTAATCGATCTTCAATTGATAATAATGATATGGGCAGTAGGGCAGAGAGAGCCAGTAAGGAGGGAAGATGGGCTTTGGATTGAGAGGATTCTGAGCTTAACCTGAGCAATTAAATGGGCAGAGAACATGTGACGTGGAAACATCATGCAAGGAAGACTACAACGAAATAAATAAATTGCACCTGTCAATCTTACCCTAGCTATGTCTGGGTCAGAAGTAGGAAGACTTTTCTTCAGGAAAAATTCAGCAATTCTAAACTGGGGAGAAAAAAAATTCTTGATTATTTAAAATCTGTAATCTCAAAAGAATATTATTTAACAGATGAGTTTAAATAAAGACAAAGTCTACTTCTATTTCTTTCATCTATGCTACAGCAAATAATCCAAGTGGAGAAAACTAAGTATGAAAACAAAGTTGTGACTGGTAAGTATGAAAAAGAAAGGGAAGATATAACCAAAATTCATCCAGTAGATTTCACTCAATACGGTGTATTAGGCTTGTGACATTTACAATTTGACAGAGAATAAATTGTTCTTAATATCTTTAAATAAAAGAATAAACGCCTATTGAATATATTCATCCTTTTCTGTGGGTGAATGCAAGATGTCTAAGGATGAGCAGGAGTTCGGATTGGGCTGATATGCAAAACAAAGTTGTGACCGATAAGGATAAACAAATATGGAAGAAAGAAGAACTTAATTGGGGGATGTTACAATTTCATTTTCCAGAAGATACAGTTTTAGATGATAGCAACCATATCCATACGAGAATAAACTGTGGGAGGGAGATAGGCGTGGACAAAATACAGAGAGACAATATTTACTAAGTTGATTTCCTTACGCAGTAATTTCAGAGTCACTGCTTCCCTCACCTTTCTACTTTGTAATAGTAACCATTCTGGAAGGGTTTGATTTTTATCAGTTCAGTATAAACAGCCACAATAACTTTTTTGGATAACCAAATTTTCTGTTATTTGTCCATCCCCTAGTCCCGACACTCAGTAGCGTTGGTATTGTTAGAATGGTGGCTCATAGCACCAAGTACAATGCAAAGTACGAAGTGCCCAAGGCACAGTAAATACTGATGGTTGTGACCTGAGACCGTGGTAAAATCTTCTATCTTTCCTTCCTCGTTAGCTTTTCTCTGTCTTTCTCATTTTCTCTTTCCCATGGGAGGCAAATATCCATGAACATTTAATCATCCTCCTTCCTCAATCCTGCAGACTGCTGTCCGTCATGGTTTTATTTACAGCTTAATTTAGGACAGTATCTTAAACATTTATTTGTGCAGTGTATCAAGTTTTAAATAAAAACATGCAGTGAAATTCAAAATTATGTCTGTAATATTCACTTTATATAACTAATTGGTTAGTTTTGTCACTATGATGAATTATGCAACTTCCTTCTCAAGTCATACATCTAATTTGAATCCATATTTTAGTCTTTGAAAATAAACAGCCGTATTTATAGTAGTAGTTTGTTTATGAGAACTGAGTTCATTTATTAATCTATAGTCTTACTATTGCTAACCATGTTCCATACTCCAATTTCGCCTTCAGAAATGATGGGATAAATATAGATATATAATCTCATAGATTGTTTTCTTCTGTCATTCATCCATTTAATCCATATATCCATTCAATGTTCCTAGTGTCCACTCTATACTAGGCTGAAAAGTAGGCTCATGATGGTTCAGAAATTTGCCATGGTCCCTATTGTCATGTAGGCTGCTCATATTAATAGTGAAGAAAGACAATACTGTTTATATACAATTTTTTTCTTCTCAAATGTGTATATATTTTTGACACCTTCTGTAGATGCAAAAGTAAATAAAATAAATACTGAAATTCTGTTAAAAAAAAAGGGGGGGCGGGGAGGTTAATTTGCAGCTAATCTGTGATTGTTCTATGCTTGTCTCAAAGGAGGACTAGAAGGCTGGCCAGGATAGGGATTCATTGGCCAGAATAGGGATTAAGTTGCTAAACGGTGACTTATGGTATGCTATGTAAGGGCCAAGATGCCTCTGGAGGCACCCTTTAACAACGTGTCTACATTGTTTATTAAAACTTTATAGATTGATAGTTTGCACCTGGTTTAACTGCCTACACAGCTGGTTTCAGCTATGAGACCAGTAAAGAACAGAAGACTCCTCAGTGAACTTGCGCCTTGAGACAGAGAGTCTTACTCAGATCTTGGTGATTTGTAACCTGGAGATAGGCCCATCGGAAGAGCCTGGGGGAGGGCCCAGGACATCTTGAATGTGTTTGCTCATGCTGTCTCTGTCCCGTCGTACTGTGACTTTACCTTTATTAAAACCTATGTTAATATATATGATAGACTCTTGTGAATACTTTCAATTGCCTAACGGTAATTCACGCAGATGTAAATACTATGAAAACATTTAAAAAATCGAGCTGTATCTATGCAGAGATCATGAGGAGTGTTTGAATCAAAGGGATGAGCAAGGTGTATTTGGAGGCCTTTTCCAATCTAGAATTTTTTTTTTTTTTGCTTTGTTTTCCAAGGGATAGTAGTCTGATCCAGTTGACTTCCCACAAGATAAGCTCTAATATATCTTTTTGTACTTCCAGCATTAGTATCTGTACTCTAGAGACAAGGCACTTCGTTGCTCTCGGGGTCACCAAAGTGAGCAGGCTCCCAGAACCACATCCTGATTCCCTACTGAAGTGATCAAAGGGAATGAAACATGAAGGAAGAATCCCTGTAAAGACCTAAGACCCGTCTAAAAGAGGAGACATGAATTTCCTTTGCACGAGCTCATTTTTAAAAGAGTCATTTAAAATTCTTACAGTAGACAGTGCCCGTCTCTCATGCTGAAGATAGTTTATTAGGTCACATCTTGTCCTTCCCTGAGAATATTTTGTTGAAGTCCAATGTAAGTAATTTCTGGTCTGATAAAACTTCTAGAAATAATTTAATGATGTGACAGGACACTCTAGAAGCATATTATGTGTCATAGTCATAGACCTTACAGCTTGAAAAATACATGTGCCTTTTAACATTCAAGATAATGCTCAAAAGTATTATAATATTTTAAAATGGTTTTAAATGGCTCTATTAGATACATTTCTGAACATTGGCTTATTTAGCCTTTACTTTTTCTAATCTTTGAATCCTATTATAAGTAGCTCAAGAAAAAATAAAATTAAGCAGCATGTTATTTCATATAAAGATATGTAGCAAGAATGTGCCCCAGACACTGTGGAGAGAGCAAGCCAGGGCTTCTCCTGCACAGGCAATCAGTGACCAGGTCACCATTTCAGACTTGATAAATTCTGTGATGAAACTCATAAAGCCTTGAATGCAGAAATGTACACAGAGTCCCTCACACAATGAGTGCATGTGCATGCACACATAGACATTTGCTCCAAAATATTGGATGCCAGAATCAACTCGGTATATATACATACCAAGACCAAACTACTACCAACCATTCATCTTAAAAGAGGATAAACAATTCCCATAGTTAAATGAATCTTGATGATTGGCATCTCTTTTTAAGGCCAGTTTTGAGCTATAGATGCAACCTCGGTAGTTATAGAAAACCAATCTCAGGACAAGAGCCGGGTTTGCGTTCAGATGTTCTGACTTTACCCTTCTAGGATGCTCTAGGCCCTGAGATGTGCACTGACACTTCCTTTCCACAGACTCCAGGGCAGCACTGCTGGCTACAATGCATTGGCGGTACAGTGACAGTTATATGAGAGATTTTACTCTGGTTGGTTGGCCCTTCTCAGACTCTTACTTTATTCAACAGCAGCAGACCTACCAGGTGAGTTGACTTTGTACTTCACTTCTCTCATTTTCGATCTTTGATTTTGATCCAGTGTCACTGCTAAAAATTCCACTTTTGTGTCTGAGCCTGCTGAGGTATTTTAGAAGATTTGTATGTTTTCTTCAATGGGTCAGGTTACATCGTTTACACCTAGTGTCTCATTCGAGGGAATTTGTCACATTTGCAACACAAGAACATTTCCCATTTGTTCCTCTTTCTCTTAAGTTTTCTCTTCAGGGTTCAGATATTTAAAAATAGGAAATATATCCTATTAACAACCCTTTCAATTTTTATTTATGGGAGGAAGAAGGTTTTTACACAGAGATTATATAACTACATTGCCTTCTGGTTTTTCTCTATTTCTTCCAGTTAATAGCTTCATTAAGGAACTATAAATTACATTTATACCTAAAATTAGTAGCACATCAGTTTTGCTGATTTGATTTACCTGTATTTTGACCTGTGCTGATTCGCAATTGCAACACTCAGAAAACCATTCACAGAATGGGAAAAGATACTTTGCATTTGTTGCTGCCTTGAGATTTCAAGGCATGCTCAGTAGAGATTTTATAAGTCCCTAAATATCATCAACACTTTCTTAAATTCCATTTTTTCTCTTTATCTCATAAAATATGGAAATTCAAGATTCCCATGTTATTTCATAAATAACAAATGCCTATTTTAGTTCAGGAGTGTGGTTAAAGAATGTTGTCTTTGTCCTGATGAGCCCTACACATAACAACTATGGAATGGTTTCTTTTTGCTTTAAATAGTTTTGCAATCCTTGCGTCTTAAAAACATAACACCTTTACAAAATGTGATTCTGAGAATGTGCGGAAAGGGAGAGATGGGAGGCAGAGCAGTGAAAAAATAAAAGGAAATAGTGAGAACATCAACAAGATATCAGTCCTTACAGCTATCATGAAAGAAATGAATGTTGGAAGTAATTTAATGGAGATCCATTATTGAGCAGCTTGTACACTGGCTTATCTGAGGAATGATGCTCTTAAAGTCCATATACCAGAGGGGAAAAGAGCAAGGACTCTGTTCAATCTGTGTCTCCATTTCCCCTGCTATAAAATGCTATTAGTCCTCTATTCATTGGATTGCTATGAGAATTGGATGGAATGATATATATAATGTGGATAAAAGAGTATCTGTCAAAGAATAGACATTATTTTGGTTATTCTTCCAAGAGGGGTAGAAGTCCCCTGATACATGTTTCCCTCCTCTGTGGTTCAAGACCATCTCTGATGTTACCTGAAATGTATAGACTGGGTCAAATCGTACTACTTAGAAACATAATCTATGTGAGTTGAAAGAAAAAAAATTAATTTATCTCTGGGATATGCATCTATTTTTGCATTTCTAAATACAATGTAATATGGTAGAGTCTTTGGATAATCAGCATAAATACTGAGGAACATAGAGGCATTCTGTGTTGCTTCGTTCGTACTAGTTCAACTTTTGAGAGGCTTTTTAAATTGCTGCCTAATAGATGTACGTATTGTAGAGGCACATGTGACATTTTGCTTAACGATTAAATCAGGATAATTGGAGCATCCATCACGTTAAACATTGATCTTTTCTTTATGCTGAGGACATTCAAATGATCCTCTTCTAGCTGTTGGGGAATTTACAATACATTATTATTAACTATAGTCACCCTACTGATTTATTGAATACAAGGTCTTATTTCTTCTAACTGTATGTTTGTATCCATTAATCAACCTCTTTCATGCTTATCTCCCTCCTACATTTCTGGCTTTTGAGATCCATTTTTTTAAGTCCCCGCATATGGGTGAGAACCAGGAATATTTGTCTTTCTGTGCCCGGCTTGTCTCACTTGGCATAATGATCTCCAGTTCCATCCATGTGGCTGCAAATGACAGGATTTCAGTCTTTTTATGCTTAAATAGTATTCCATTGTGTATCTGGACAATTAAGATTGCAAATTCATCCAAAAAAAAGTGCTACACGCCTCACTGCTGCATATCCCTCTGGTCATCAAGTGGGCAAGGGGAGCACTTTGAAGGTGACCATGGGAATATTCAGCAATGGGGCATCTAGCACTTTTTCTAAGATGAGTTCATGAACTTAATTGTCTGACTTCATATATACCACATTTTCTTTATCCCTTCATTCATGGATGGGCACTTAGGAAGACTCTGTACACTGGCTGTTATAAACATGGACCTGCCGGTGTGAAAGTGGTTTCTTTCATTTGATTTGAATCAAGGAGACCACATTATCAAGCTAGTTGTCTTGAGATTCCTAGTGTGGTATTATTTTGTTCTCACTTATCATGTATTGGCAATTAAGAACCTCAACAACCTCCTATTCTTTCAAAAGGAATTTTCAAATTGATAATTTTCGAAAGCACGGTAAATGTAATGTAGTGTTATCCAATTTGACAACTTTTGTTAATTACCTGTGTTTGTTTTTAAAAGAGTTTATTTCATCACATTAATGAAAATAAAAGTTTGAAATGATTAAGCGATAGTAAGTAGTCCTGTTAATACTTATCTTAAAAATATGGCATATTCTTCTTTAGGAGAAATAAGAGAAATATTTTTACTATTGTAATTGTATCTGTATATCTTAAGATTTGAGTTATGGGACACAATTCATGCTGTGTGCATCTAATTACATTCAGCCCGAAACCTCCTACCTACAATACATAAAGTATTCGGACCATAACTTATATTCTGCTGAGTCTTATTGCTTTGTTTTTCAGTATTTTTAGGATATGTCCTTAGTCACTGGAAACATTACAGACCCCATAGAAACTTTCTTCTCTCGTATTATTTCTCCAAGCATCTGCTTTGTCTCGTTTAAATATTGTCCACAAGAAACTTCAGATAGCATGAACAGTGAAAGAAAGAACAGCTTTAGCAAATAGAATAATTTCTCACTCCCTCTTTTCTTAGAATAGGCGGTGGTACCTGTAGATAATGAAAAGTGAATTTAGTGAAAAAGGGGGAATGGAAGGAGCCTTTCTAATCAAACCCTGTCATAATTTGTCAGGTGTCTGGAATTTATGACACACCATTCAGCAAATCTCCAATGATACATTTCCATAACCAGAGTTATAAATCCATTGGCAGTTTCATTAATCAGAGAAAGAGCTGTGCAGTTATTGAAATAACTCCTCAAATAATTGCCAGCTTGCCATGCAGTGACATCACCCCTCACAGAGTGCTTCAACAATTGATGACAGAGCCCTGGTAAATTAGCATTTCTGGCACTGAATAATTACTGTTGGGCATACCACCGTTCTGAGGAAGCAATTCCTGGAATTGTTTCTCCTCATAAGCAAGATTTTTAAAGTGATGCTGATCAATACTTTGCTTGTTTTATGTGTGAGGAGATACACATACATAAATGGGTATAGTACCCAGTCTTAGTCCACTGTGGCTCCTATATTAACTAATAAACTTTTTAAAAGAAAAATGCTAGGAAGTGCAATCTTTTAATATTTCCTGAGTGATTTTTGAACATGAGGGCTCAAAGATGCTGGGGCTTGGGGAAAAAGGTAAAATAAGGGAAATGGGACACCTTCTCCTCCAAAGTTCAGATCCTGCCTTTCAGCGCTGATATCAGGCAAGGGAGTAAATACTATTATAAAAGTTTGTTGGAAGTTTTAGGAGAGCAAAGAGGAAGGGGAAAGCAAGCCTGAGGATGATAATGATAGAGAGTCAGAAAGATCTTCCCCAGATGTGGACTTTTGTAGTAAATCTTAAAAGACAGACGAGGAGGAGTTCAAAAGATAGATTACAAAATCTTAGCTAGTTAAGTGGGAGAAGACTGGGGTGGAGTTTAGGAGGTGCATTTTACCTCTACTTTTGATACTTGAATGCATCACTTTTTCTCTTTGAACCTTAGTTTCCAAATAATTGAAACTTACCTTTCTATTGGATGACGAATCACCGGATACAATAAAATAGTTGATATGTGACAGTTTTGTGGGAAAGGAAAAGCTAAAAGGGAAAATACTGTATTTGTAATAAATGTTGTTACGAATTGCTTTATCTTGGAAAATGGCAAAGGCAGAATTCCGATAGGTTTCACTCAATTTAACATAACTGAAATACATGCTCTTGCTTTTTATTTGTGAGAACATTCCTATCTATAATTATTTGTTTTAATATATTACTTTGGAATATCTCAAACATGCTCTTTCAGTTAATGATTTAGTTTGGCACAGGACTGCGGTTCTAACCAAGGAACTAAAGACATAGTAAAACAAAATGATCAAAATTAAAATACTTTATAAAATCGACAGCACTGTCATCCACTCTTGTCAGTCTAACCCCTAAAATCCATATTACTTTCTTAATACTTTGAATCCAGTGGTGGAAATAAAAATGAAAGGAGAGTTAGATTAGACTTTGCCTCACTCTAGCATGAATTTGGTGATTCAAGATAGTGTATATTTGGAATCCTCCTTAATATCTTCAGGGTGTATCTCCTTTTGTTACAGAAGTTAATGTAGCCTTTTGATTATGTATATGATTTATACAATAGTTCTATTGTATAAATTGTCATGAAATATCTCAAAAGGTTATATTTTTACATATACAAAATTGCTAGGGGAAGCATAAATGATAAGGCTACTTCAATTTCAATTTCACTTTAGAGCATAGCTGTAAAGTATATAGTATACTTTATATAAAAAGTATAATGCTAGTATAAGCTAAGGCCATGAAACTTTAAATAAAAATTCAGAATTTAAGAGCTAAATACTTGGAAATGAGAGATTAGACCAAAGTATGGTACAATATTGTAATAAAATATACCTTTGTTCAAGAAAGCTGATCAAGAGGTCAGTTTTGACATCCACTTATTACTGAACCAAATTGAACTATTATTAAAAGTCCCTCAATAATTTTGCATTTAATTTTATGATTATTTAATATGTTTTCCTAAAATGTTTGAGTGTCTAGGCAATGTTCACTTCACCGTTATTTTTAATTGGTATCACTACATCTGGCAAATTATAGTCAGTTAAATGTATTCCCGTATTAATTGAGAAATGATGTCAAAATTACAACAAACATGAATAGCTTTGTCAATTCAATTAGCCTGTTCTGTTGAGCAAAAAATATTCAAACCAATTTTAATATTTCTGTTTGTATACTTAAAAACCTAAACTATTCAGTTTCTGCAGCATATCCTGAAAAGCCTGAAATATTTAGTTTTCTAAATTGCTTACTTTTACATTTGTTTTTCATTTAATAATGAAGCAATGTAATCTTTAGATGACAAATGGGTAGATGATTTTTTTTTTCCAAGTTTAAAATTAGCGTAATTGGGAACAGAATGTAGAGCATTACTTGGTGAATCACTCCGCTAAAATGTTGGTAATGACTTTACTTTTTCCATTACTGTCAAGTGCCTGATAAAGGTGAACTGAAAGAAAAGAAAATGCGTTTCTTAAAGAGAATTATCTTTAGAGTTCATTGAGAGCAGATTATTGAGAGGACCAGGGATTTCTTTAGCTTTCTATAAATACCATTTTAAACTGACTGATTTCTATACTTAAAATCTGTAATTTTTTTACATTAACTGAACTTATTTTGTGATACATTTAAGTAATAAAGCCTGGAGAATTTTAATTTTTTTTCCCCTAAAAGTACTTAGACACATTCACTCTTTATCAACATTCCTTTGTTCCGGAAAGGCTAAGAATGGACAGAATCTGGTAAAAAACTTTTCTAGCTACTATCATCAAAAATAGCATCTATATTGAACCCTAAACTACCATAGAAATAACAAAAAAAATAAAAGAAAAAAGAAAAAGAAGAAAAGAAAAGGGTCATTTACCAGTTACTGCAAGCAAATCTTTGGGCAGGCAAATACAATATAAGGTGCATGAATTTTGCTTTCTTTCTTTTTTGTGTGTGTGCAGGAAAATAGGTCTTTTATCACATCAGAATGTAGAATCAATCATTCTAATCAATATTTTGCCTATTCTCTGCCTGGATTGAGAACATCTGATCTGTGAATAAAGGGATACACATTTAATTTTTTTTTTCTAAAAAACCGATGTTACAGAAAATGTAGAAGAGTCTGAGTATAATATCTTAGAAAAGGAAAACCTGCTGGATAGTGTTGAACAAACTTTAGTTCGTGATTAGCTCAGCAATGATAGCCTACCAAATATTTTACCCCTTTTGCTAAGGTGAACACATATGTGCACTCTTCTTCCTTGCAAAAGCTCTCTGTTATTCCATCTTTGTTCCTCATGGAGATTCGGAAGCTGTGAAAGTTAGCCTTGACTTTGAGCTGTAAAAATGCAAAGTCTTCTGCTACAAAACTGCCATTTTAGATAACTTCCCTGATTAATCACTCAAGCTTAGCTCCCCTCAAGGACTTATGTCTCAAAATAATTGCGAACCCACTATTCTTTCTAAAAGGAGAGTAATCCTCCTTAGGATAACATGATTATGAACATGCCTTTTTAAATAGTTCATGGCATAACAAAGAATGTCAAACTTGCCATGGTTTGGATTTGCTGGTGACTAAAATGAAAAATAAATTTTCTACATGTTTTAAGTTAACATCATATACATTCCCATGAAATATTATATAATTTGCTTCAGCAACAAAGTACATATTCCGTTTCAAAAAACAAGAGAGAGAAAAAAATCTTTTGATTTGGGGCCTCTTTTTATGCCACTGAATGTGAAAACCAGAACGTGCCTTTTGCAACGCTCTCACTTTACAGCGCTACCCGCCTTTGACTCGTGTGCAAAAGATAGCAGATGCTTCGGGTGCCTGGAGCACACCTGGTTTTTATGCAAAGAAAACGTGTAATTTGGACTATCGAGTGAATAATTAATGTCAAATTAGATTAAGTCACATTCTGAAAAATCACACGTGAAACTCCTTACTTTCTCTGGGAAACGCTGACACAGGCATCTTTACCCTCAGTTTTCTCCACCATCATCATTAGAAAATTCTACTCAAAGAAAAAAAAAAGTGTGCTTGAGTCCTCCTAGAAAAAAAATTATATTTGCTATCTTGTTTTTTAAGAATTCATCCACTTTTGAAAAATGCAGGCTTTGTGAAGTACAGTACTTTTAGCTGACCTAGTGCTTTCCAGAACAGGGCTATTGCCTGCGATAGGACCAGAGGGATTTGAAGAAACTCCGATGTCAGAGTATCTGCCCATATTTGGAATATTAATGACAATCTCTTAAGGTATAAACAAAAGGATTTATCTTGTGGTGCAGTTGGCTATTTCAAATGCCGAATCTTGAGGCAAGGTCTGGGTTTAACGCCTGGCTTTTAGGGAATGAGTTGGAGAGGATGCCTTAATCAATTACGCTTCTGAGTGATTCTGCTTTGCTTGTCTGCAGACAAATGTCCTATTTTTTGTTTGTTTGTTTTTCAGATAAACCACATTTATCTTAAATCCTCCTTCACCCTAGGCTATTTCTTTCCCATCTGGAAAAACATGAAGATAGTCAAGATTTATTTTAAAGTATTTAACAAGGGGTAGGTATACAAATAAGAGCTTAGAAAGTAATTCTCTGGGTTTAAAAGCCAGCATTTAATAACCTACCTAAAAATAAAATGGGAATAGGACCACATAAGTGCATTTGAAGCTTAGAAATCGACATTGTGAAGATGAGTGACTTATCTCAACATCTAGCAATCTAATATAAGTTACAGATGCGGCTCGGCGCCTATGGCTCAAGTGGCTAAGGCACCAGCCACATACACCTAAGGTGGCGGGTTCGAATCCAGCCTGGGCCTGCCAAACAACAATGACGGCTGCAACCAAAAAATAGCCAGGTGTTGTGGCAGGCGCCTGTGGTCCCAGCTACTTGGGAGGCTGAGGCAAGAGACTCACTTGAGCCCAGGAGTTGGAGGTTGCTGTGAGCTGTGATGCCATAGCACTCTACCCAGGGGGATAGCTTGAGGCTCTGTCTCAAAAAAAAAAATAAAATAAAATAAGTTACAGATGCTTAGTTACATCCAAACTTGTATCTTTGAGTAATATTATATACATACGTATACATACACACATACAATGTATATTTTAAACATGTACCAAATCTTGGTGTTAGTGACCCATCACTTTGCACTTATCAATGAGTATCTTTTATAATACTTGAGGTAATAAAAACATTGTTCTCAATATCCTTCATGCTTGATTTTCTCCATATGTAATAGATCATTAGTAAGTCTGCTTTATAACCCACTCCAAATACTAACGATCCTTCTTTTTTCACTTGACACTGCATGATCCCACCAAATAACCACAGGGTAGGAAAGTTTCTACGGTAGCACTCCCTAGAGTGCTGCAATATATATGGTACGTAGTATACATGCTATATCTGTGCCCATAATTTTGATTCCATTTGACTTAGAATGTCTGTGAAGTCATATCAAAGATTACACTTTTTTCAAATATAACAGTTTGGGCAGGCTCTTTGCATTTCTCTCCTTGCTATATTTCCCAATAACACCAACATCACCACTCCTCTCTCCTCCACCCCATAATCTTTCTTCAAATTTTCAATACTTACGCAATGCAGAGAAAATAATCTATCCTATTTTCATAGGAAGGGGTTTCACGTCAATATTTCTCCCTGCACTCTGAAATTACGTCAGGCTTTAGGCACATTCTGAGAATAGATTGGCCCTCGTCCATGTAGTAGGGTGAAGAGAGGTCCTTAAGAAATCTAAGGAACCCTAGAGGATTACACGTTCCTTTTGTAAATTTGCTCCCATAGATAAGCACACATTCAAAAGCTATTTTTAGTTCCCTCAAACACCCACACTAATCTCAAAGCTCAAACAGAAATTTCTCTAGCACTAAGGATTTGTTTTCGTCCTGTAAAAAAAAATTAGACCGTCAGCTTTTTGAACAGCACTTTAAGAATCCTGTCCCAATAAATACATGAATAAAACCCACTCCAAATGGTAATGCTTTTCTCTTGGGATCCCAGAAAGAATAGTTTCACATTGATTACATTCATTTTATGACTTCTAATCTTTATCTAGTACAAACTAGGGCAATAAATCAGTGTCTCTATGATATTAAATAGCAAATAAATAAGTATTTTTAGAAAAGGCAAGAAGAAAAATAAAAACTTCTAAGTATGGTAATATTGGAAATATTATTGATATTATTGTATATCATTATGATCATTATTATTGATAATCACTTTAGAAGAGTTTCTCATCTCATATTGGATACGCATAGCATACCCACAAATGTATGGGTAAACAAATCTTATACATATTTACACACCACGAGAAATTTACTAACTGTAACACTTAATGATATATATGATAAAACTTCTTTTTAAAGAAACAAAATGGGAATTCTACTGCCTATATTCCATTCTTTTATTTTTCAAAAGCAATTATCATCTAGAAGGCTACCCCTCCCCATAACACCTGCTAAAAACACACATAAATATATATACACACACACATACACATACATAATATACTTCCTATCAAAATTAAAAAATACTTTGATAGCATAAATATCTCAAAAATACTATAGACTTGTTTCATAGGTTTCTATGTATAATAAATAAGTAATAGTGTTTGTGTCACTCACATTCTTTGCTCTCAATTATTTTGGTTTTGTTTTTGTTGTTGCTTCAAATTATTAAAGGTGAACAAATGTTTTTGTTACATAGATTTGCTGTATAATGTTGAAATCAGGTTTTTCAATGGGCCACCACCCAATAACGGTCATTGTATGTGACAGGTGAGTTTGTATCCCTTCTCCCCTTCCATCCTTTCTATTTCTTGATTTCCACAGCCCTTTATGTCTTTTTGTGTCTGTGTGTACCCATCGTTCAGCTCCCTCTTGTTAATGAGAACATGCCTTGTTTATTTTTCAATTCCTGAGATATTTTACTTAGAATAATAGATTCCATTTCATCCTAGTTGCTGCAAAGGACATTATTTCATTCCTTTTTAAGTCTGACTAATACCGCATGGTATACATACACCACAGTTTCCTTATCCATTCATCAGTGTTTATTCTGTATCTTTGAAATTATCAATTATAAGGTCATAAATATATAGGTCAGGTGTCATTTTTATGAAATGATTTCCCTTCCTTTGGGTAGATACCTAGTAGTGGAATCACTGCA
>CAUYQV010091703.1:0-11924 GCA_963574575.1 Galagoides demidoff
CACTGTGCTTTGAACTTCTTTTGAAAATAATTTAATTAGGCTCGACGCCTGTGGCTCAAATGGCTAAGGCGCCAGCCACATACACCTAAGGTGATGGGTTCGAATCCAGCCCGGGCCGCCAAACAACAATGATGGCTGCAACCAAAAAAAATAGCCAGGTGTTGTGGCAGGCGCCTATGGTCCCAGCTACTTGGGAGGCTGAGGCAGGAGACTCACTTGCACCCAGGAGTTGGAGGTTTCTGTGAGCTGCGGTGCCATGGCACTCTGCCCAGGGGGATAGCTTGAGGCTCTGTCAGAAAAAAAAAAAAAAAAAAGAAAATAATTTAATTAATGATCTTTAAAATTTTCCATGGCACCTCTAAGATCCACTTACAACACGTCAGTAGGCCACAGCACGCCAGTTGAAAAATCACAGCTGTATACTAACAGTGAACAATCTGAAAAAATATACAAGATTAATTCCATTTATAATAGTATCAAAAGGAATAAAATGTTCAGGAATTCACTTAACCAATGAGGCAAAATACTTACATAATGATAGGTATAAACATTGCTAAGGGTAATTAGGGAGATATTATAAATGGAAATGCATTCTATGTTCATGGATTGGAGGATTTGATATTGTTTAGATGTCAATATTACCCAAAGTGATCTAAGGAGTCAATGAAATCCCTACCAAAATTTGAATGACTTTTTGGTCAGAAATAAAACACCTATTCTAAAATGCATATGAAAGCTTAAGGGACTCCAAACAGCCAAAACAATTATGAAAAAGAAGAACAAAGTGGGCGGCACCTGTGGCTCATGGAGTAGGGCACAAGCCCCATATGCTGGAGGTGGTGGGTTCAAACCCAGCCCCAGCCAAAAATAGCAAAAAAAAAAAAAAAAAAAAAAAACAAAGCTGAATGATACATTTTCTGATTTTAAAACTTGCTATAAAGGTACAGTAATCAAAAGTGTGCTGCTTCATAGAGTACAATAAATAGATCAATGAAATAGAATAGAAAGCTTAGACATAAAACTTCATGCACTTGGGGGGTTAGGGACATTTGACAAGGGTGCCAAAATCATTCAGTGGGGAAAACTAGATATCTTTGTGTAAAAGAATAAAGTTAAACTCTTACCTAGTGTAATATACAAAAACTAATTCAAAATAAATCAAAGACCTAACCACAAGATGTAAAACTGTCAGTATAAAACATAGACTATAATCTTTATGACATTGGATTTGGCAGTGATTTCTTGGATCTCATATCAATCCTAATGACAAATAAATAAATAAATAAAACATTGAACTTTGTGAAAATTTTAAAAATTTGTACATCAAAAGATACTATCCACAGAGCAAAAAGGCACTCACAGAATGGGAGAAAATACTTATAAATCAAATATCTGATAAAAGATCAATATTCAGAAAACGTTCAAAATGCCTAAAACTCAGTAACAAAAAACAAAGAACCCAGCTCAAAAAATGGACAATGTATTGATTATGCTTTTCCCGATATAATATAGATTCTGTATCATGAGCTTTCTTCAAAGATAAATAACCTATAAACACATAAAAAGATGTTGAACATCACCAGTCATATAAATGAGGATCAAAACTACTATGAGACACTACCTCACACCCATGAGGATGGCCAGCAGAAGAAACAGAAAATAAGAAGGATGTGGAGGAATTACAATCCTTGTGCACTGATGATAGGAATGTAAAATAGTGCAGCTGAGAAAAACTTTATAGCAGTTCCTCCAAAAATTAGATATAGAACTACCATGTGATCCAGCACTTCCACTTCTGGGTATATATCTCCAGGAATTGAAAACGGGATGTCAAAAACGTATTCGTATATATGCGTTCACAGAAATATTATTCACGATAACTAAAGAGTGACTACAACCTAAACTCCACCTACAAAAAATAGATGAGCAAAGTGTGGTACATACATACAATGAAATATTTTCCAGCCTGAATACAAAAGGAAATTTTGATATATGCTACAACACAGATGAACCGGGAGGACATCACAGTAACTGAAATGAGTCTGTCACAAAAAAACCAAATGGCAAATGATTTTACTTATGGGAAGTACTTAAAGAAGTAACAATCATTGTGGTAGAAGGTAGAATGGTGGTTGCCGGGGGCTGGTTAAAGGGAGAAATGGGAGTGATTTTTTAAAAGTATGACAGATGGATTGTGGTGATGGCTGCACATTATGAATGCATTTAATACACTGAACTGTACACTTAAAACAGTAGCAACAAATGGCCCCAAGTAAATGACAGGTTTTTTTACAATTCTGTTCATTTGAATCACAGTGGCATACTAAAATTTGCACTGGAGTTTTCTGTTAATACATCACTTTTTTTCTAGTTGCTGTAGCTTTGTGGCTTATTGCTACTGCACTATTTCAGTAAAGTCTCCTGGTTTGCATCTTTGCTATTGATTATGCTTTTCCCAATATAATATGATTCTGCATCATTGAGTATTTTTTAATTAGACTGTGGTGGTACCAACACTGCCTGTTTTTCTTGTCATCTTAGTTATTATAGTTCTCTGTCCCAAAATGAGGATTTCTCCAAGATTAATAAATTCATTCTGAAACATTTGTCTATGTAATTGGAGGACTGCACCCATTCAAATTCTTTTCATGTTGCTGTGCTGGGTATTTTTCTTGCTATATAATTTTAATATTATTCTTGGTTATTGCCTTTTGGTTTGTCTTTTAGCAGTCATGAAGTTTTATTTGCTCTTTTCTTCTTAAATATTTTGAAGTAAAAAATATTGCTATTTTTGAATTTCAATAGTAACAGCAAATGTAAATCCAGATGAAAATAAAAACTCAGAACCCAAATAATAATCAGATATCAAAAAATACAAATGATAATTCTACAGTTTGTATCTGTAGAACAATGCAGTTTCACTCATTTGGGGCCCAGAAAGTAGAACTGAAAATTAACAAATATTTATATTATTATCTGAGACAGGTCTTTCTTCCTATTATCCAGCATGACTACAGCTACTAAAAAAAAACAAATGTCATCAGAAACAACTTAGTATTTACCTATGAAACACATAATCCAAACTACTGCAACTAGTTATTTTTATGTAGCTTCAATCGCCGAGACATATTGGCTCAATAAGCTAATCTTTTTTTAATCCCATGGATTAAAAACTTTATTAACTATAAAGTTATTATAGCTCTTGTTTAAGGAAAGTGGTGATTTTAATAATCATTGAGGTCTGATGATCAATGAACTCCATGAAACTAAGGATAGGATAAACAGAGGTTAATTTGGGAAGAAATATGTTTTCCTTAACAACTTTATAAATGGGCCATGAAATTTTGAAAATATTTACCACATTTTAATTAAGTTGCTATTACTGAAATGCATATTGTTTTCTTATTCTTTAGTGTTGACAGATTTGAAGTGAAAATGAGGAGCTACTTGCATTAATTTACGTAGGCTTTGGAAGACACACTCTGGAAGTCATTAACCCAAAGATCCACAAGGGGCATACTTCTTATGAGGATGTCATGAGTGTGACCAAAACATAATGAGAATATTTTAAAACAGTATTTTCACTTTTAGATAAATGCACCTCCCTGCTCCCCTGACTGACCTCTATCTGTATTGAGATGTTTTCATTTATTCCTGAGGGCTCTACTCATTGGAATTTTGAGTTTTGGAAGAACCATAATAAACTTGGAGGTTTGGATATGTTATTCTCTATTTATGTGATTTTAATTAGCCACTGACTCCAGCCTACATATTTATTAGTTTCTATCCTTTTGTTGGATTGCTAACATGAAACATCCTCTGACTGTTGTATTGATGTAAAGATAATATGGGCTGATGGAATTGTTTTCCAGGACATTTATTCTAGGATGTGAAGGTTAACTTCCAGTTGCTGTTCAGATAAAATTTCTCTCCATAATTAAAAGCAGCACATGCCCCCACATAAATCAGGAGAGGTTTTGTTTTAGTAGAATTAAATTTGGATTTGAAGGACAAAAGATTTCCCTAGTGATAACAGTTGGCAACAAGTGAAATGAATATTGAAGGAGATGCTTGAACTAATCAAAATAATATTTTTAAAGGATACTAAGGAATAAATCAAAGATCAACTTTGAGTATTTTCCAATCTAATATGTACTACTTTTTCATTTGGGCTTCTAAGTTAATTAAGTAGAACTTAAGCCACACTAAATCCTGCACTAATCAATAATCAGATTTGTTATTTTTCCTTTTAATTCATTCATAGTCTATCATAATGTGTATCATATACACCGATTAAAAGTATCTTATGAAATGAGTTCATGCGTGGCATTTATGTGATTTCAAAATGAGATAAAGGAGCTTCAAAGCATTTACTCATTGAACTCTGTATTTTAAAATCTATTTTTACAGATGTCTGGGTAAATAGCACACATGCTGGGTTTAATTGTAGGTGCCTTATTTGGAAAACCAGAAATGCACAACATGAGTTTCTAGAGAAATTCTTGTCGAAACAGGTGAAGCTCAGCCAGATCCCTACCTGTTCTCCTCATAAATAGAGCTTTAGCTACGGGGTACACCTGCCGTCAAGCAGGTTTGGCTTAATCCTCCTGCTACACCCCGAAATGTTTGACTTGCTGAGTGTTAATAGCTATACAATAGGTTTAAATTGTAATTTAATCCCACAGTAGTTTTTGATTAGCAAAATAAATGTGCATTTTCATCTTCCATCATCAGATAAACTTTCTGAATGAAAATTAGTATGCAAATGAAAAACTTCAACTTCTACTTTCAGAATTCTTGTGATTTGAGAGGAAAATATTGAGCTATGTTACTTTGTAAATGATGAGTGTAAGGAAATGGAATAATGATCATTTAAAGATCTTAGAACAGTGTTCATGAAAGGGAATCCTGACCTTGAAGAGGTTCTTATGAATCAATGTACATGAAAACAGCTCAGCACCCACAGCACAGTGGTTACTGCACCAGCCACATGCACCGAGGCTGGTAGGTTTGAACCCAGCCTGGGCCTGCTAAACAGCAATGACAACTGCAACAAAAAAATAGCTGGGTGTTGTGTTGGGCACCTGTAGTCCCAGCTAACTCTGGAGGCTGAGGCAAGAGAATCGCTTAAGCCCAAAAGCTCGAGATTGCTCTGAGCTATGATGCCATAGCACTCTACTGAGGGTTACATAGTAAAACTCTGTCTCAAAAAAAAAAAAAAAAAAGTCCATGAAAACACTTCATCTACTCTATGACATATTGCTATTATAATGATTTGAAGACTTTAAACACTGCCCATATTTTATCAAATATATTTTCTGCATTATTTTTTCTAGAAAACAAAAACAGCAAAAAACACACTGCCTTGAAATGAAGAGGAAGAAGGAAAACAAATACTACTTAAAATACCATCACCTGTCCATTCTCCACTGAAATAGCTCTTTCTAAAGTCAACAGTGATCTCATTTTCACCAAATCTAACATTTTCCTTGAATTTTCCCACTAGCACTACTGACCAATTCCTAAAATACTCTCCTTTCTTGGCTTGTTATTATGCAGTTATTCCCGATTTTACTGCTGTATGCCTTCTCTATTCATCCGACTTTGAAGCATTTGGTTTGCCTCCCAACCATTAGCATATGTCATGGTGTAACCCTAAAGCATCTCCTCTTTTCATGTCATTCTTTCTTCTTCCACCATCTCATTTATACCCACCCAAATTTTCCCACATACGAACAATTTACAACTCTCTTTCCAAGTCCACACCTCTCCTTTGAGTTCCAGATGTTTACCTAATTAACATCGTGACATCTACTTGACATCTCAAAGGTGACTCAAAGTCAACATGCTCAAAAGGAAAGTCACAGCCTTGATTTAAACCACTCGTTCTCTGCCAGTGTTTACTATCTGACTCAAAGGCATTGTCATAATCCAGCATTCAATCAGAAATGTGGGCGTCAAGCTTAATAATTCCTTGTGCTTCCCCCTTTCATCTCATCTATGTATTATTGAGTCCTGTCAATTATTTGTGTGTATGTGTATGTAGAGAGAGATGTACATATATATTTTTAAATCTGAAATGTCAGTAGCAATGCTTTCATAATCAGGTCCCTCACCATCTCAAGAATGATGAAATCAGCATACAAGATTGAATAGAACTAAGCTTATGTTGCTAGCTCAGATAAGCTGTTTAATACTGAGGTTCCCACCCACCTCTGAAATTCAGAAGTAGTATATCAACTTTAGGCCAGCGTGCCTTCATTTATAAAGACAAATGTCTTTAAAAATTCAAAAATGTGTGTTTATCCTTTCATCATAGGCTAAATTATGACTGTTCAAACAATTTTAAAACCTTGGTGCCTTGAAATGATAAGGTTTATTAGAAATTTCACATGTATCTTGGGTGACTGAGGATTCTGTTCAGCCTGGATCTTTTCCCAGAGCCAAACAGTTACAGCAAATGACTAGGTATACTGTCAGAGAAAAGGAAAACTTTTCATCAACAATCAAAAGAACATTTTCTGTCATTCAATATCATGACCCAGGAGTAAAACACATCACTCCCGCTCACAGCTCACTGGCCAGACTTGAGTCACATCCTGTCCTTCTCACACTAGGGTCGGGAAGTACCATCCTAGCATATGCCTGGTAAGCAAAGAGCTGAGGACGGTGATGAAAAGTACTAATTTGATGAAAGTACTAATGACTTTTATATTACCCAACAGAACTTACAGATTAAAACATGACTTAATGAGCAAAAGCTAAAACTTTAAATTCTTTGGATGAATGAATCCTAATGTTACCCAAATCAATTTTTGGACCTGGAATATTGAATAAGGAAGCCAATATTTCTCCCAAATTTCAATTCAGTTGTAATTGTAATAATACTTCTAGTTTTCTAGCTATTCAAATAGGAAGCTATTACTGAGTCATCAACCTCCAAACATGTATCTCTGATTACCTAAGCTCACCACTACCATGATTTATTTCTTAGAGAAACATCATAAAAATAAGAGCTTACTCAAAAAAAGATGTATCTTCCTTGGCTTCTGATCTTTAACTTTGTCCTTCAGAACACAGGACATTCATTTCTTTTGGGACTAAAGTCCTTTGAAATGTCCTTAATTTTCACCAGTGTTTGATAGAATATTCTCAGTTTGTAATGGTAGACAGGTGACCAAAGCTTTGTGGCTCTCTTGGAGTTCTCTAGTGCTCACTATTTTGGTTTTCATCTACTCTAGGTTTGTAGTCTTTTTTTAAATTTTAAATTGCATTTGGCCTTTTTGGCGAGTGGCTACAAAAAGAATTGTATTTCCTCAATCAAATATTATTTTCAGAAGTGGATTAGCTATCATTTGATATGTCATCCCCTTCTCCTTACCAAGGAGCAACTAAGTCAAATATATACTGCTTCTGGCAAAATTCTTTAGTGAGTTTATGGCTGCAATCATCTATAAATTGGTTTCCAAACTGTGTCAGAAAAATATTTCCTTTCCATTCAACAATCAAGGACCATTCTTTCCAGCCATTGTGAATCTCCTGACAAGAAGTAGTTTAATGCTATTTTAAAGTAGAACATTGGGTAACTGCAATTCCATTATTGGAGTATAACATGCCTGATTGATCAGGCCATAGGAAGTTAATTTAAACTCTTCAAAACAGAAACAGTGGCATTCAAGCACTTTTTTCATAGTTGTAGCTAAGCCACATCGTATAACTTGGCAAGAGCAAATGACATCTCGTTAGAGTACTTAGAAGTTGCAAGTCCTAGAAGCTAATGTTGGGAGCCCCTTATACCAATCTCTGAAAGGGCCCAACACATTAGCATTGTTTTTAATAGAAGGAACTAATCATAAGTCAACGTGTGAAATAATAAGTGCTCAACTTTATAAACTCCATTATTGTGTTAACCTCATTAAGAGCACCCACCCAATTTCCAAACCCTGATAACTATCTTTGAAGTCATCAAGCTTTTAAAAATGAACCAGGTATATTTAGTTTTTGAGTTGCACGTCCGCAAGATGTGACACCCACGTAGCTTCTAAGTTTTGACTGATAATCCTGACAGAAAAGGTAAGATTTCCTTCAGGGAATATTCCAAAATGACATATTTTGTAGAACAAAATGGTATCCACACCAATGTGTTAACAGCTGAGACATAAGCGTGCTGCCATTAACAATGATCCATCAGTAAATGGCATATAAGTTTGTGTGTTCTTGCTTTATTCCTGCATTTCATGTTTGTTCTTTTCTTTTTTGTCTACACATACAGCTTGAAATTTAGGTGACAGAGGGACCGGCTCTAAACTAGTGATTGCAGGCAAGAAAATCATCAAGGGCTTCTCTGCTGAACGCTGGTAACTACTAGTGAATTTGTTATTTGTCTTTCACAGAAAAAGATTAAATGTTATTTTGTGCATGTGGATCACTAAGATGGTTCCTATTTAAAAGATTTCACGCTGGGGGCTGTGGGTCACTCCTGTAATCCTAGCACCCTGGGAGGCTGAGGCAGGTGGATCACTGGAGCTCAGGAGTTCCAGACCAGCCTGAGCAAGAGTGAGATCCCATTTCTACTAAAAATAGAAAAACTGAGACAAGAGGATCACTTGAGCCCAAGAACTTGAGGTTGCTGTGAGATATAATGCCGTGGCACCAAAGTCAAGGTGCCAGAGTGAGACATTTCCATACACACACACACACACACACACGCACAAGTTCCCCTTTTACTCCGATAAAATGCTAAAATACAGAACAGGGAAAAATCATATATTTGATACCCCATGACTCTAGTTGTGTTTATAAAGTATTACATTTCCATAAAACACGGTTTACTGACTCACATTCTGAAGCACCGTGTTATAATTCACTGTTATTATCTGTCTACTCAGAGGATAAAGACAGAGTGATTTGTGCCTTTAGGCAAAAATTTCCTTAAGCTCCCTCTTTCTGCTTTAATTTGCAGCAGTTTGATACACTGCCCTGGTTTCTGATTTCTTAAAGAATGACAATTTCAAGCTGAAACTCATCTCTCCCGGGTGTCCGTCAGCACCATCTGGACCGATCCTACCATGTCAATGGTGCTCAGGAGCCTTCCTGGTTGAACCTCTCTGGGCTGCGAGTTCTGTCCACTTCCTTAACCCCGGCAGCTCTCGCAAACAGCAGCCGGTGTGAATGAGCTGAATGAGCCTCCCAGGTGCTGAGCATGATAATAAGAATAGATCAGTATTGATTTTTTTCCTGGTAGTTATGGAAATATTACCAGCTATACAATTTGAAAATGTTTACAAAATTAAATTGCAAGCTGGATATCATTTTGATAGGTCATCAAGTGTTCGAGGCATAGTATAGTATACCGCTGGGGGTCCTTTATGTGTTTCTTCACATTTTAGAATAGCTTACAATCCAGCCATTAATGCTAAAATTCCCTACAAACACAACTCTGCAGTTATTAGCAATTACAGAGTTGGAAGAATTTTAAACAGTGATTCATAAGGTAAGTTGTCTATCGTGCATGAGGAATAGTCATGAGGGAACTGGAGGAAACTGAAGGTTGAAAAGTAGGGGGCTGTTAGTTATTTGGGGCTTACAGATTGCCTCTCACAGAACAATGAAGAGGTGGGTCCAACCATGCCTACAAAGATGTTATCTAATGGCGAACAACTGTTTTCCATTTGCACTGGAATGGATCTTTTAGCAAAAGCAAGTTTATTGCCTGAGTTATCTCAATAATTGCCTGAACACTGTAATTTGTCTGTGAAACACAAGCCAAAAGGAAGAAATAAACCAAAGTGATTGCTGAGCATTAGGGATATCGCCCTTCCTACAAACACCAAGGCTCAGTGCCTGGTTCCAGTGAAGGAATGTGAGGACTAAACATCTTGATGAAGAGGATGCACTCTTTAGAGAACAGTAAGTCTAATGTTGTCCAAAAGCATAAGCATGGACAACAGGGCTCTCATTTATTCCCTTGACTTGCTCACTTCACAGGTTTTTGTCTCACGCTGCCTATGCCAGGTCCCACATGAGGCACCAACAATATGCAAACAAAAGATACGGGTCCTGCTGTCTTCAAGATGTTTGCAGGGATTTCATTAAGCAGCTGAGATGCAGAAAGATGGAAGGATTCATTCAGAAGAACCAAACCTTTTGAGAAAGGCAGGTCTGGAGCTTATAAGTCAACATAACCACACTCAAAGGGTTAGTACAACAGGGTAGAGGTGGGCCAGTGAGTACTGAAGATTTGGGGTTTATATCCTACTCCCGACTCTGGTTGCCAGTGAGAGTCTAGAAATAGCATTTCAACAACAGAATTGAAATGGTAACAATAGCAGCTTTCTGAACAATTCTCCCTCGCAAATACAATATCCTTTCAGAGATGGGAAGATACTGAAGCATAGTCATCTGAGAACATGTATGGTTTTTTGTTTTTTTGGTTGATGTTTCTTCAGAAACCACAATTCTCATAACTTCAAAGCTGCAGTCTTTTTATCTGTACAGAAAGCTTCCAGGAAGCTTTTGTTTGCAATATTTCCCACTATATTGCTAGGAATCAAATTAAAGTATATTTCAACAAATTATTATTTAAAAAACTAAGTTCTTCAGCATATATTGTTAAAGTAGGCAGGGAAGAGGAAAAAAGGGTACTAGAAGTATGGCTAATTTTAGTAAAAATTTTCAATTGATATTTATTTTATTTTATTAAATTATAAACACATAGATCATGTATACATTAATGCATTATTTATGGGGTACAATAATGTCATATAGAATTAGGAGTATTTAGGGCGCCATCTGTGGCTCAAAGGAGTAGGGTGCCGGCTCCATATACCAAAGGTGGTAGGTTCAAACCCAGCCCTGGCCAAAAAAAAACCCCAAACAAAAAAAGAATTAGGACCGCTTACATCACACTGATTAATATATACCTGGTCTCATTTATTTAATTATTGTGTTAACACATTTATACTCTATACTTAATAGAACCGACACGTACCTTTGCATTATGCACCACAGGTGTGATCCCACCCTTTACCCCCCCTCAGTTGATATCTCATTACCAACTACATGCTCTTAAATTACAGTACTCTAATTAATGATTATACTTTTGAATATCTCTTTTACTACATTGAGTAAGTATCTGTTGTGCGCCAGCATTCATCTAGATGCTGAAGAAAAAGAAAACAGAAAAAAAAAATCCTGCTTTTCTAAAGCTCACATTCTAAAAGGAGGGGGGGCATAAGTGCCAATGGATATATAATGAGTAAACATCACATATTTGATCCTGATTATCCGAAGGCTAGAGTAACCATTAACCACTGGAGAATTAATGCAGTTTTGTGGATGTATTGGTGTGAAGCAAGTGTCTTGCATTCTGTTTTGTTGACTGAGTTATGCTGCACAGTTTTGAGGAAATAGTATGACCTTTTGGCTTATCCCCAGGGATTCATATATAGTATCATCACTCAACATTCACGAAGTGGGCAGTTAAAGACAGCTTGTTGCCTCCAATTCGAAGAAACTGAAATTTTGAATATTGTACAAAATAGGACAACAGTAAAAATAGTTTAAAAAACAAATTCATTTGTCAGCTTGCCTTTACGTCCTTCATGTTCACATGGATGGAGCTGGAGAATGTTCTTCTGAGCAAAGTATCGCAGGAATGGAGGAAAAAGTATCCAATGTACACACCTTTATTATGAAACTAATTTGTACGTTTTATATGAAAGCTATAACCAAATAGCCTAAGAATGTGGGGAGGGGGGAGGGAGAAGGGAGGGGGAATGGGTGGAGGGAGGTGGATTGGAGGGACCATTTTTGAGGTATTTCTTACAGGGGTACAAGTGCAACTCTCTAAGAGTAGAATCAGAATGTTTTAAAACTATAACTGAGAAAATGACATGAAGGCTGTGTTGATCAGTTTGATGGAA
>CAUYQV010091704.1:0-11344 GCA_963574575.1 Galagoides demidoff
GCCACATACACCTAAGGTGGCGGGTTCGAATCCAGCCTGGGCCCGCCAAATAACAATGATGACTGCAACCAAAAAATAGCCGGGCATTGTGGCGGGTGCCTGTGGTCCCAGCTACTTGGGAGGCTGAGGCAGGAGACTCGCCTGAGCCCAGGAGTGGGAGGTTGCTGTGAGCTGAGATGCCACTGCACTCTACCCAGGGGAACATCTTGAGGCTCCTGTCTCCAAAAAAAAAAAAAAAAAAATTAAAAGAAAGAAAACCTATCATATATTCCAGATGACATCTGGCAAGGCTCATGTGGGTGGAGGCCAGGAACACGACTGTGCACCTGCAGTGCCCAGGATGGTCCCCCCAGAGCATGGCAGCTCAAGTCCACTGTGCTGGGAGCCCCTGTGCCTGGGGAAGGAAGACTGGCTCAGGACCCATTCACCTGCCACTACTATGCACATGTGAGCAGTTTTCTCCCTGAGAAGCCAGCCAGATAAGGCTAGATAGTTGGACCCTCTTCACACAAGGGAGCTCCCAGCTGCCCAGCCCTCTCTTCATCCTTCCTAAATAACCTAAGCGTGTGGCGTGTGGCGATGTTCCACATTTTCCCTTTTTAACATAAAAATTAGTACTCAGAAGGACAAGTTCACAATTCCCTTACACAGAAACTACAGGTGAATAAGCCAGAGAACTTAACAGCAAATAGTGAAGAAGACACTGCCCATGACTTCAAAGCCCATGCCTGCCCTGAAGTGGAAATCTGAAAGTACAGGCAAGTATCACTATGCTTCAGGGATTCAGGACATTTGCAAGACTGGGAAGATCGGGCAGGCAGTATCATAACCAACCTTTATCTGGGCAGAATCCTGTCATACACAACTTTCACACATACCCTCACTCTGATACCCTCTATCTCCCAATGTGCAGAAGGGAAGAATAGATTAAATAGACCTAAAATCTCTGCCTCATATTTCTTATGCAGTTCATCATTTTGCATTTGTATTTCATTGTATAGAAACTGTTACATCTTGCCCCTGACCTCACACATGGAAACCACCCAAAATTTATTTACTCCTTAGAAGAGCCTCTCCTGGAAGGATGTGCAGATGCAGAAGTTCAGAGGAGCTAGGCACTCATACTCAGCTCATCACTCAAACAGGACATAAGAGAAAACCAGAACTCCCACTACATGTTTAACCCTGAGGTCATACTGGTCCTTTGGGCAGATACCAGGAGGCCACCTCACTCCTCTCGCCAGCCTTTGATGTCCTTCTAGCCTTCTATGCCTCCTTAAAACGGACTGAGCATGGAGGGGAAATACACCCATATACCCCCAGGCAGGGCTGCCACCAACAAAGCAGCAACACATGGATAGCTCAGGACTAGGCAAATGAGCAGCAGCATGAACAATAAGTGACTTAAATGACCTAGCGACTTAGGGACCTGTATGAGTCAGGGCAGCCTAAGTGGATACCCACCCATCCCAGAGACTGTGGCATCATAGGAAACGACTGTCTAGCCTCTATCGGTAGTTTCCTAGGTGACAGGGACATCAATGGGGACCAGTCGCCATTAACTCAAGACATGATAAGCAGTTAAAACTTGCGACCACCTCACCCATCTTCTGTGAAGAAGAGAGGGGCCAGAGTTAACAATAATCACGCCTGCATAAGGACAGGGTTGAGAAAGTTCCTGGGCTGATGACCATATTCACATTCTGGGAGAGTGGTGCCCCACTCCACAGGGACAGAAAACTCCTGAACTTAGGACTGCCAGACCTGGCCCTCCAGGCCATGTCCTGTGACTATACCTTTCACCACATCCTTTATATGTTACCAGCAAAGGTAACAATGTTTCCCTGGGTCTTGTGAACCCCACAGCAAATGATCACACCTGAGGACCCAAGGGCCTCCCAGTGTCTGCAGCTCCACCAGGCAGGAGGGGCCCGCAAGCTAGCAGACCCCTGGGTTTCCCTGCTCCAGGAAAGCAATGAACACAATCTCTCTTGCTGATTAACAAGGGTACTAATGATGGGATAGGGAGGGGCTCAAGGCTAGGGGGACAGAAGCTACATTTGAGAAGCCTGAAACCACAGACCAGAGTACAAAGTCCCTTCCACATATGACTGTGAAATGGTGGATGAGGTAAATCACACCCAGGTGCTGGGTTAGAGGAGGCTTCAGGGCTCCTCTAGGCTTGACCTTCTGTTGGAGGGAGTTACCCAAGCTCAGGGCAACACACGCCTTGAGGGAGGACTGCCCTGTCCCTTCGCCATCTCTTGAGAAATGAAATAAGTATGAGCCTGGAATGTCTTCCTTCTTTTTCAGAGAAAAACAAAACAATCCCAAATAGGCATTCCAGAGACAACCTTGCCCTTCTCCACCCACAAGTCTCTCCTCTGAGACCCAGGAGGTGCTGGGAAGAAATTGCTAGAAGCAGCCACAGGACTGAAAGCACTTACTCACCAAACCTACTATGAGCTAAACGGGGCTATGCCTGAGCCTCCCAGGCCAGCCCTACAGCACAGCTCTCAGGCGGGAGCACTGACTTCTGGCAGTCAGCTGCCTGCTATAAAAAGAGTGACTGCTAACTTGGGTGATTTCACACATACCAACTCAAGTTTCCACAACGTGCAGTTTCAAGTTATGTCCTCCCCCAACAGCCTGTGCCAATAGTTGATAAACATTTCCTCCCAAAATAACTTTATGGAAGCTACAGCCAACTCTAAAAGGAAATTTCAGTTGGGCTTGAACCATCTAAGAAGAGCTAATTATAAGCTGTGTCCCCATATAGTACTAACCCTGTCCCCAGGGGAGGGGGCAGATTAGCACTTACCTTTTGGTGTCATAGTCTATCAAAACATAATTCTCCATAGCAAGCTTAAGATCCGGGATTTCTTCACAAACCCATCTGAAACAGAAAAGCAGAAACAGCAATGAACATAACTACTCAGTCTCCAATTTCTACATTCACTTTTCTTTTTTTTTTTTTTGTGGTTTTTGGCCGGGGCTAGGTTTGAACCCACCACCTCCAGCATATGGGACCAGCTCCCTATCCTTTTGAGCCACAGGTGCTGCCCCATTTTTTTTTTTTTTTTGAGACAGACTCACCATGTCACCCTTGGTAGAGTGTCATGGCATCATAGCTCACAGCAACCTGAAACTCTTGGGCTCAAACAATTCTCTTGCCCCAGCCTCCTGAGTAGCTGGAACTACAGGCGCCCATCACAACACCCGGGTATTTTTTGTTGCAGTTCTTGTTGTTTAGCTGGCCTGGGCCGGGTTCAAACCTACCACCCTTGGGTTCCGTAACCACCGTGCTACGGGTGCCAAGCTCCCACCTCTTTTTTTTTGTTTTTTGAGACACACATCTCACTCTACTGCATTGGCATCAACTTATCTCACTGCAACCTCAAACTCCTGGGCGCTAGCCATCTTCCTGCCTCAGCCACCAAGTCACTGGGACTTAGCATCCACCACAATGCTTGGCTATTTTTTTAGTAGACGAGGTCTTTGTCTTGCTCTTGTTCAGGCTGGTCTAAAACTTCTGAGCCCACCACAACACCCGGCTAAATACTTTTAGTAGAGACAAGGTCTATCTCTCTCTCTCTCAGGCTGGGCTCAAACTCCTGAGTTCAAGCAACTCTCCTGCCTCAGCCTCCCAGAGTTCTAGGATTACGCACATGAGCCACCTTGCCCAGCCATTGAGTATTATAATTTAAAGATAGTTTTTTTCCTTTTTAAAATATGTATGTATGTTTTTGGTACCTTCTGTGTAAAACAAACCCCCCCCCCCTAATTTTTACAGACAGAATCTTACTCTGTTGTCAGGCTAGAGTGCAACAGCCTCAGCCTAGCTCACAACAACCTCAAATGGGGCTCAAGTGATACTCCTGCGTCAGCCTCCCAAGTAGCTGGAACTACAGGCACATGCCACAATGCCCAGCTAATATTTATTTACTTATTTATTTTGAGACAGAGTCTCACTTTGTCACCCTCAGTAAAGTGTCGTGGCATCACAGCCACAACAACCTCAAACTCTTGGGCTCAAGAGATTCTCTTGCCTCACCCTTCCAAATAGGGGGGACTATAGGTACCTGCCACAACGCCCAGCTATTTTTAGAGATGAGGTCTCATTCTGGCTCAGGGTGGTCTTGAACTCATGAGCTCAGGCAATCCACCCACCTTTGCCCCCCAGAGTACTAGGATTACAGGCTTGAGCCACAGTGCCTAGCCTTATATTTTTCTTTTGAGACAGAGCCTCAAGCTGTCGCCCTGGATAGAGTGCTGTGGTGTCACAGATCTCAGCAACCTCAAAGGTTTGGGCTTAAGCAATTCTCTTGCCTCAGACTCCTACAAAGCTGGGACTACAGGCAACCGCCACAATACTGGCTATTTTTTGTTGCATTTGTCATTATTGTTTATCTGACCCAGGCCGGACTCAAAACTGCCAGCCTTGGTGTATGTGGCTGGTGCGGTAACCACTGTGCTATGGACACCCAGCCTAATTTTTCTATTTTTAGTAGAAACAAGGTTCTCTCATGAGCCACCATGCCTGCCAAAAAAAAAAAAAAAAAAAAAACCAAACCATTACTCAACTTAAAATGTGAAGGAGAAAAGGGAGGCATTCTATCAAAACAAATGCTGGAAAATTTATGGTGAAGTTGTAAACTGCATAGATTTGATGTGCCTTCAAGGTCAAATGATTGCGGCTATCAGGAGCTAAATGAACGCACATGTTACAGGGTTAGTCTGGGAAACACGGTGGCTCAAATCTGAGCCTGAAAAGCAATTTATCAACTAGAAAGTAAAGAGAACTATTATTTGAAGAATTAACTACTCCCAAAATATACCAAAGCTTCTTCAACAAACACACTGCAAGCAAAAATGAGGTAGAGAAGAACTAACAGAGCAAGAAACAAGAAAACATACCAATCAATTGCATCAAGTAAACCTTCCTGGGGCCCTGACACAACTTCGGACAATGAAAGAGGAGTCATTACTACTGATCTTACAGACAGTAAGATGAAAATAAGCGTATTATAAAAAATGGTATGCTAACAAATTCAACAACCTAAATTAGGGGTCCTCAAACTTTTTAAACAGGGGGCCAGTTCACTGTCCCTCAGACTGCTGGAGGGCTGGACTGTGGGCCCTGGGATGAGTTGACTACTAAGCAGTACAGGCAGCAGCAGCAAAAACACCTGGCGGGGTTCAGCGCCTATGGCTCAAGTGGCTAAAGCGCCAGCCACATACACCTAAAGTGGCAGGTTCAAATCCAGCCCGGGCCCACCAAACAACAATGATGGCTACAACCAAAAAAAATAGCCAGACATTGTGGCGGGCACCTGTGGTCCCAGGTACTTGGGAGGCAGAGGCAGGAGACTCACTTGAACCCAGGAGTTGGAGGTTGCTGTGAGCTGTGATGCCACAGCACTCTACCCAGGGGGACAGCTTGAGGCTCTGTCTCTAAATAAATAAATAAATAAATAAATAAATAAATAAACAAATAAATAAAATTCTAGCAGTGTCTTTCAACCACTCTTGTAAAATTAGCACAATGTTTTTATCCTCCATGGTAAGACTTTTGTCTTATTTGACTGGTTGGTTGCTCTGTTAATCAGTTCATGCTTAGGTACTTCAGATTAGAATCAAATAGTCTGATACCTAAAAAAAGATGACTTTTAAATCCACCTGTTCATGTATTCATACTGTGGGGGGAAGAAGCTGGAGCCCACAATTGCTTTCCCAAGGCTATGTGGCTAGCTAGCCCTGCAAAGTGAAACAGCCCTAGGCCTCTGACCTCCCATTCAGGGCAGTTTGCACCTATGCACACTGTCACCTTTCGAGGCCTCACTGGCCCTCTGCTGCTCTCAGCATACTTCTTCCCTGTTCCCATCCCACAAGCTTCCTCTGAGACAGTCACACACCCAAGAGGCTCCCATCAACCCTTCCCTCAACTCAGCGGCAGCAAGTCAGCTATGCCACTTGTGACTCCTAAAATTGTGCCCCCAAATTTTTCCAAGAAGATAATATACTGGGAGTGGTCAAATAATGTATACAGATTTTAAGAGATATTGTTGGAAGTAAAACTGAATGGTCCCCCAAAAGTGTAAGAATTCCAGGCCAAATGGATGTGCATAGCATGTCTATGTACACTTGACCAGTAACAACAGTACCTTCAGTTGAACTTCAAGAAGGAATACACAGATAACATCTCTTAAAATGTGCATACTTCTGGCTGGGTGAGGTGGCTTATACCTGTAATCCCAGCATTCTGGGAGTCCAAGGCAGGAGGATCCTTTGAGCCCATGGGTTTGAGACCAACCTGAGCAAGAGTGAGACCCTGTCTCTATTAAAAATAGAAAAACTAGCCAGGCATTGTGGTACTCAGAAAGCTGAGGCAGGAGGATCCTATGAGCTCAAGAGTTAGAGGTTTCTATGAGCTATGACGCCACAGCACTCTACACAGGGCAACAGAGTGAGATTCTGTCTCAAAAAAAAAAAAGTGTATACTTTATTTGGCACCCACTGTATACAGTCACCCACTCATGATGGCATAAGGTACCACACCAAGGCAAGAGACTGTGATCACCAGTATAGGTGAGATGCCTCTCACTGTAACTTGAGCTTTAATGACGTTAGTTGCCATTAGAAGAGAAAATTACTAGCTATATACCACTGCCCAGCCACTGAGCTCATGCAAGATGGACAAGTCCTTGAGAAATGATTCCCTGAGGAAATGCTGTGGTGTCCTCCACAGTGATGGAAGGAAGGAAGCCACCACATGCTTCTGGGGAGAGTCTGGTCCAGGGGACACTGTATAAATGCACACTATATTTGATGCACTGGCTGAGAGAAAGAAAGGATGTGAATGGTGTGTAGAGGTCCATGAAGGTGAATAAGGATGAGATGGCAAGAGGGAGAGGGTGGCCGCTGGCCCAGGAAGGTGCCTTGGTGGAGGATGGTGGAGGATGGTTAGAGACTGACCTGAGGTTACAATAGCCCCTGCACCCCATACACACATCTACCCTTTAAACACTAAAATAAAGATACGTAGAAGATAATTTGGGAGAGATTTATGGCTCTTGATCTTTTATAGAAACAACTTCTTTTCTACAAGAAGTCGATCTATAAGCGCTGGGTCCTTCCATCACTATAGCTATTTTTTTTTAATGACAGACATCATTGCTCAGATTTCATCTCAGTTTGGACCTCAAAAACTAAGTCTATCAATCAGTAATGAACAATTCCAGAGAGTGACGCTTTCATTGTAATTCTCTGGGGAAAAGAACAACAAAACAAAACAGAAAGACTTGGCTTACCCTTGTGGGCTCCCCCTTTGTGCCCCTAATCTCAATACAAAGGTTAGGATTAAAAGGGCTGTCATTGAAATAGCCGGTAGTTTCTGCTTTGAAGTCTAATGATGACAATAGCTAAAAATCTTTGTCAACTTTTGAGACGTGAGAGTCCTTCAAAATCCTTTGAAATGTTAAGTACTAAATTGAAAAGGTCATTATACAGAAAGATTTTCATTAAAGGGGCACAATGAGCATGCTTTTTAAATTCACACTCATTCAGTTTTCTTTCAACACCCAGACTGCATGTATGTTCCCAATTTGCTATTGTCTGCGATTCTAATTCAAAATCAAAATCAGGAACTAACTTCCTGGCTTAAATGACTGAAACAACTGCTAAAACAGAATAATTGGTCCTTATGAAGTGACAAATATTTCTCATTTTGCAGCTGCTCTCACTTTTCATTGGCCAAATCCATCACTGAAGACTTAAGAAATAGTCTCTCTCTCTCTCAAAAAAAAAAAAATGAGTAAGTTTAGAACATTATAAAGGCCTGCATCTTAGTCTTTTTTTATTACTGGAAATTCTACAAATGGCACCTTCACCAAGCAGGCTCACTGAATTTATTTATCTATCTATCTATTTGACAGAGTCTCACTCTCTGTCCCTGGGTAGAGTGCTTTGGCATCATAGCTCACAGCCACCTAAAATTCCAGAATTCAAGCAATCCTCCTGCCTCAGGCTCCCAAGTAGCTGGGACTACAAGCACCCACCACCACACCCAGTTAGTTTCAGAAATGAAGTCTTACTCTTACTCAGGCTGGTTTCGACTCCCGAGCTCAAGGGATCCTCCTGCCTCAGCCTCCCAGAGTGCTAGAATAACAGGTGTGAGCCACTGCCCCAGGCCAAGTTCACCAAATTTAAAAATGTCTCCAGTAAGGCCAGGCCATGACAAAGTTATGTAAATGAAAGTCTCAACTGGACCCTTCTCAGACCCAGCTCTCCTGGGTGCAAACCATAGCTCCTTCCTCTCCTAGAAAGTGGCCTTGAGTGGTGAAGGAACTTAAGGAAATTTTGCCCCAAAATGACTCTGGTATAAAGAGTATTTTGGATCATAGACACTTACAGATCAATAGTGATAGGGACTTTCCCTTTATCTGCACAACCAGGTGGACCAATGAAAACAATGGTTTTGAGTGGTAGCCCTAAAGATGGGCCAGGCATTCTCGAAGCCCCGGCCTGACGCACGTGACGTGTTCCTCCCCAGCACAGAGGCTAAATGGCAGAGGCCACATACCATGGTACATGCACTGACGGGGAAACCTCTCTCACTCCAGAGATAACGTTTCTCAATTCTGCTGTCAAAATGGTATTTAGAAGGCCTCGTGTGTGGAAGAACAACAGAAGAGAACATCCTTTTGGCTCATACCATTTGTTTAAAGAACCTCCCTGCCAATCCTTGATCTGCCCCAAGGAAGTAGAACAGAGAAATGACTAAGCCTGGGCCACAGAGCAGGTCAGCAGTGACAAAAGCTGGAAGGGAGACTTGGGCCCCTCCCCAGCAAGAAGAATTATAAACAGCAGGCGCCTGAGGGGGCTGCTTTGCACAGGTGGGGCCTTTCAGCACCTTTCAAAACACTTGGAGTTGGCAGGCTCTCCTCCCCACCTCACTTAACATGACTAACTACTTTCATTTTTTTTTAAAATCCCCTCTCCGGTGAAGCTCCCTTTCTGGTTATTAATATTACAAACAAGGAATACCAAAAAGCCTATTCGTCATCCACTTACTGGTCACAGCCAGCCAGGACGCTGGGCCAAAGCTGGCATTTTCCCCAAAAGAAACGAAGCCCAGACTCCCCGAACCTGCCGCGCGCTGGAAGGCCAAACGCACAGCCTCCTCGGGCTGGTGGCTGCCAGGAACTGGGGGCCTGAGCACGTTCAGGGGAATGTATCAGACTACCTGGGAGTCACCCCTTCAAGTTCAAATCAGAAACAATAGCCTGTGTCAAGAAAATGTGTGTATCCAGAGACTGGACTCAGGTATCCCCAGGAAATGGAGCTTGGTCCATCAAGAGATCTGCACCTCTGAGGGTTCAAGGTGAGCATTGGCAAGATGCTCCTGTAGATATTCTACCTGATGTGGGGCCTCTGGGCAGACACTAGAACAAGAAAAGTCCACCCTTCTCAAGAGCCAGGTTTTAAGTTCAACCATCTCTTCATACTTCTGACAAAACATACTGGTTCAAAATTTTCTTAGAAAGCTTTGCAATGAGACACCAACTCCTACAGGGTGGAAGGGGTGTCTGTGTGTGTGCACAAAGGAAGGAAAGGCTATACAGCCCGCTCCACTAGGCCTCCAGCTCCCAGGCAGGGACAGGCTGCTGTCCAGGTGACACAGCCACAGGGTGCCACCACAGGCTCTTCTCCCAAAGGAAGCCTGACCTGGGGCAAATGCAGACACTCCCTAGGAGAGCCAGTAGGCCCCTGGGGAAATGTTCTCAGTAGGAGCACAACACAGAACCTCTAATCCCAGCACTCTGGGAGGCTAAGGCAGGAGGATTACTTGAGGCCAGGAGTTCAAGATCAGCCTGGACGACATTATAAGACTCCCTCATCTCTAAAATAAAATGTTTTTAGGTCAGGCGCAGTGGCTCACACCTGTAATCCCAGCACTCTGAGAGGCCCAGGTGTGTGGATCCCTTGAGCTCAGGAGTTTGAGTCCAGACTGAGCAAGAATGAGACTCCATCTCTAAAAATAGCCAGACGTTGTGGGGGGTGCCTATAGTCCTAGCTATTCAGGAGGCTGAGGCAAGAGAATCACTTGAGCCCAAGAGTTAGAGGTTGCCGTGAGCTATGACACCATGACACTCTAGCCAGAGCAACAGAGTGAGACTCTGTCTCAAAATTAATTAATTAAATGTTTTTAATTAGTTGGGTGTGGTGGCACACACCTGTAGTCCCAGCTACTCAGGAGGCTGAAGCAGGATTGCTTGAGCCCAGGAATTCAAAGTTACAATGAGCTATGATGACGCCACTGCACACCAGCCTGGGTGACAGAGCCAGACTCTGTCCCAAACAAAAAGAACACAGGACCACAACAGCCTCTTCCCTCTGCCCCATCTTCTAAAAGCTGGGCAGTGGCACTGGCCACAACCTAACATGAAAGCCTTGAAGGAGTAGAGGGATGAGAGATAAAGAAGAGAAAGGCTTCCTGTGTCACTTACTGGGAGCCACAGCAAAACAGTCTCAGATGTCCAGCCCACATGGGAAGAAAGGTGGGCTCTTGTGCCACAGAAGGCAAGTCCCTGGCCTTCAACCGAAGGCAACAGCAAGTCTGAAGAAAGTTCGTCCACGCCCTCCCATGTGAGAAGATGTAACTTCAAACTCCAGAGCACTGGAGTTACTAGTACAATCTTGGGGAGAAACGGCGCAATTTCCCTGCCAGGCAGCCCTGGCAGCTTAGTGTTTGTGCAACTCCAGCACTGCCTTACTGGGAATTTTCAGGAGTCGTCTAAATATTAATGGTGATGAAATGAATTACATGCCTGGCTTAAGTCACTCTCTTCCAAAGAACTCAGAGCACGTTCACGTACACCGCCTTGCTTATCCTTTCAACCCACCTGGGAGACAAAAAAGGATGGTCTTCTTAGTCCCACAGGCTCTGTGAAAACAACCCCCCAACCGGTGCTCCAGGAGGAATGCTGCCTGGCGTGTGCTACTAACACAGTCACCATTTCAGAGCTGTCAGGGAAGTCTTCACCACCCTTCCAGAAACCTGGAACACAACACCCAATCAAGAAAGAAATCAACCAATCGGCTCGGCGCCTGTGGCTCAATCGGCTAAGGCGCCAGCCACATACACCTAAGGTGGTGGGTTCAAATCCCCAGCCCGGGCCCGCCAAACAATGATGGCTGCAACCAAAAAATGGCCGGGCGTTGTGGCGGGCACCTGTGGTCCCAGCTACTTGGGAGGCAGAGGCAGGAGACTCGCTTGAGCCCAGGAGTTGGAGGTTGCTATGAGCTGTGATGCCATGGTACTCTACCCAGGGGGATAGCTTGA
>CAUYQV010091705.1:0-17996 GCA_963574575.1 Galagoides demidoff
ACACACACACACACGCCCATCTATGCCTCTGTGTGCCACCTAGAACTTTCTCAAATGTCCATGGAGTCAGGAACTCCATATACTTAGAAATGCTGCACCCACCACCCTCAGTATATAGGGCTGGTGTTATTCTAATTTGCCCTCACAGGAGCCTGGTGCCCAGTGTTTATCCGTGTTTATGGGGGAAATAAAATAGAGGCTCAGAGATGGAGACAGGGTTTGGAGGTCCCACAGCAAAGCCACGGTCCTGCAGGGCGGAACCTGGCCTGGATGAGCCCTGAGACTGCTCTTTTTCATCCCAGAACTGAGAGAGGGGCCTGCCAGATGCAGCCAGGAGCTGCCAGAACAGGGGGAAGGGAAGAAAGGCAACATCTGGCCCTTGTCTGATTGTGTAAGCCACTGGGCTGGTGGCCAGATGTGGTCATTGGCCTCCAGCAGGAGGAAAACATCACAGGCTCACCCGGGGATCTGAGCGGCATGCAGATGTGGCCAGCTGGAGGGAACACCCAACCACACACGAGGACTCTGGGGTCTGTCAGGAAGTAAGGGTGTCTGCCAGGGCCTGCCTGTGCCCAAAACAGCCTGCGGTCATGAGGGAGCTGCTTTTGCAATGTCTGTGGGATGATAGGCGTCTCTGCAGCTCATGGAAGCCCCCCACCTCATTCCCTTCGTGGCCCCCAAAGAGTGATCCAGGGGGGGAATATAGGGGTCACAGGCCTGGAAAGCAGGGGGCAAAGCGGGTGGGCCCTTCGCCATGCTTTTTCAATGTAGTTACTTCACATCATGGGTGGAACTGGTGTGTCTCTGACCCCCTAACACTTGTTAACCTCCCTTTTGAATAGAAAATAAACAGCCTTGGCTTCAAAAGCAGACAGAAAACCAAATCTAGCTAGAATTGATTAAATTTGTTTTGTTGTCATTTTATGTATTTGTAGGGTGTTACAGAAGGACTTTTGACGGACCAGCGTCCATAGCACAGTGGTTACGGCGCCAGCCACATGCACCAAGGGTGGCAGGTTCAAACCCAGCCCGGGCCAGCTAATCAACAATGACAACTGCAACAACAAAAATAGCCGGGCTTGTGGCAGGTACCTGTAGTCCCAGCTACTTGGTAGGCTGAGGCAAGAGAATCGCTTAAGCCCAAGAGTTTGAGGTTGCTGTGAGCTGTGACGTCACGGCACTCTACCAAGGGCGACATAGTGAGACTCTGCCTCAAAAAAGAAAGAGAGGGAGAGAAAAGAAAGAAGAAGAAGGACTTTAGACAAATTAAACTTAGCAGCATTTATTTGAGCAAAGATGGGTTCATGGATCGAGCAGCTCTGGACACCAGAAGAGGCCTGGAGAGCTCTGCCCCCCAGTGTGAGCAGCCAACATTTATAGGCCAAACTGGAAATAATGTGGAGAAATCACCTGATTGGCTATAGCTGCCTATTTGCCTAGTAGGGTACAGTCTGATCAGTTGGCTGTCTGGGATTGGCTGAAACCCAGCTATTTGTTGGACTTTGTTTAGTACTAAATTAGGTTGCAGTCTGTTAGCTAGGAACTCCGATGCAAAGACAGCTTCCGGCTGCTGGCCTCCTGATTACTGAAGTTAACAATGGGCGCTTTCTATTTATGGCAAGAGATGCTAGTTTTTCATTCCTGGCTATAATCTTTACTGTCAAAGAAAATACATATTAGTAGATGAATGGACAAAAATGGCCGACGGCGCCTGTGGTCGGGGACAGTCTGCATTATTCTTTCACTTGGGGCCCACCCCTCTTTGAGGCCAATGGGTTCTCTAGGGAAACGCTGATTAGAACTGGGGAGGGTGAAGCTGAGACCCAGCCCAGGTCCAGTGGCTCCAAACCAGGTTCTCTTTCCCCCTATCCTTCCTCGAACAATCCAAGAGCAGGTTACCAGGTGACAGGGGAACCTGTGAGACTGACCAGCCTCTGGACTTGCCCCAGACTGACCTGTCCTTGTTATTCCTCCCCCAAATTGCTGCCATTTGATTTGTTCATTCATTTCCTCATTCATTCATTTGACAAACCTTTATTGGGCCACTCAGTCCCTGTGCCGAATGCTCACAAGGAAATCCCTGTGTGGTAAGGGAGACACGTCATGATACCCCACGGGAGAGTAGGTGAGCTCTGGGAACCCAGGAGAGGGTGTCTTAGCCTGAAGGGCTTGTCAAGAAAAGAAGCATGTCTGGCTCTCAGTTCTGGAGGCTGGGAAGTCCTAGGGAATGGCACCGGTACCCGCTCAGCATCTGGTGAGGGGCTTCTTGCCCCATCATCTCATGGTGGAAGGTAGAAGGGGAAGGGAGTGGGGGGACAGAGACCACACTCAGGCTTCCCTCAGGAACCCATCCGTGACAACGGCTTCCATCGGCATTGATTCACCTCTTAACGCCACTGCCGCGGGGATTAAGCTTAGAGCAAAGAGAAATGTGAATTTTGTTTTTCAAGGGACTTAATAAACACAAGTTTATGGCCCGCACTTACTGGGAATTCCTTGTTCATGCTGGTAATTGCAATCCCTGATCTCCATCACAAATGGGGCTCAGCAAGTTATCCATGACAGGGTAGGCACAGTGCATCTATAGCCTTGGACAATATGAGGGCATCAATCTCTGGTGGCTGGATGCCACTTGTCCCTCTAAGAAGCTGAGACAGTGGATCGCTTGGGGTTGCCTAACTAATTAGAATGCCAGAATCTCAGAGTTTATTATCAGAATTAACCAAATTGCTCTCTCAGCTAAGATCAGCCACGTACCACCACCCAAGGAACCAAGAAAGAGCTATCAGGTGGTGTCTGTGCTCAGTGGTTACGGCGCCAGCCACATACACTGGAGCTGGTGGGTTCTAGCCCAAGGCCTGCTAAAACCACAATGACAACTAGAATTTAAAAAAAAAAAAAGCTGGGTGTTGTTGCGGGCACCTGTAGTCCCAGCTACTTGGGAGGCTGAGCAAGAGAAATAAATGCTTGAGCCCAAGAGTTTGAGGTTGCTATGAGCTGTGACAGCACAGCGCTCTACAGAGCGGCAACATAGTGAGACTCTGTCTCAGAGGAAAAAAAAAAGGAAAGAAAGAAAGAGCTATCAGTCTGCCAAGCGGTCTGTGTTCAGGCTGGGTGAGGTTTCTCAAGTCGGGTCACATTAAGCCATAGGTTTCACCCTGGTGTTCCCTTCTGTCAATTTCTGTAAGTTTCAGTTGCAACCATACTCCCCCCAGAATCCAAAGACTTTGGTTTCCCGGAAGCTGCAATCTCATGAGGTTGTAGGTGTGTGTTGGAGAAAGGGAGTGGAGGGCCAGGAGGATTTTCCAGGCTCAGCCAGTTGGGGTGAGGGGTGCACACTGTGCTTGGACTGTGGCCCTTAGATATGTTCGTCTGTGTGAAACACTTAGGACAGTGCCTGGCACATAGCAAGCTCCACGTGGGTCTTAGATATGGTTATTATCATGTGTCAAGACCCCAAGAGTCATGCACAGGAAGTTCTGGGTCCGGCAGTGCTGTGCCCAGGGATCATCTCCGGGAACGGGGCTGGGTCAGATCTTGGAGAACCCTCAAGATGATGATGATGATGAAGAGGAGGAGGAAGAAATTGGGGTTCCTCCTGTTGGGCATAGGGAGCCACTAGAGCATTTTGAAATCTGACCTTTGTGGCTCGGTGCCTGTGGGTCAAGTGGCTAAGGCGCCAGCCGCATACACCTGAGCTGGCGGGTTCGCATCCAGCCTGGGCCAACCAAACAACAATGACGGCTGCAACCAAAAAATAGCCGGGTCTTGTGGTGGGTGCCTGTATTCCCAGCTACTTGGGAGGCTGAGGCAAGAGAATCACTTAAGCCCAAGAGTTGGAAGTCCCTGTGAGCTGTGATGCCACAATACTCTATGGAAGGTGACATAGTGAAACTCTGTCTCAAAATAATAATAATAATAATAAAAGTGGGACATTCCCAGGCCTGAGTCGTGCCAGCCAGGTACAAAAACAGAGTGGACAGGGGATGAGGTCAGGTCCTGGAGGTGGAGGACCCAGATTCAAATCCCATTCTCCCCAGTCACCTGGCAACTCAACTTTATCCTCCCCTGAAAGATGCCAGCCCCCTAAGTCCAGGGGTGAGTGTTACCCCACACAGGAACCAGGCCCCATGAGAGTAGGGGTGCCCAGCCAGGGTTGCTCGGCCCTTTCCCTCTCTTTCAGCCCATTCCTTCCCGCTGAGTCCTCCACTCCAGTCATGCCACACCCCTTTCCATCTCAAACCCGCCTGCTACTTTTCTTCCCCCACCAGGTCTCTTGCGTTCCACTCACGCCCGAGTCCCCCCTCCTGTAGTACGCCTCCCCTGCCCACTGCAGACTCAGCCCCCTGATTGTCTGTGGGAGGGAGTGGCCCGAGTCCAGTGGACAAGGTCCTGCTGAAAGAGGACTTGTCTGCACTCTCTGCCTGAGGGCCCAGACTGTCACCTGCAAAAGCAGCCCACTGGATGTGGTGACTTGCAGCTCCTTCTCCCCTCCTCGTCCCTCCCACCTCCTCTGCCCACCTGCACATACACACCTGGGCATAAGAGGGGCCACAGAATAGCATCTACACAACAGCCCTTTGCCCGGCAGCCTCCCTGTGGTAGCCCTGGGCCAGGTGCCAGGCTGAGAATGGAGTGGTGGGTCAGGGGCTACATACCCACGTGTGACCTCCAGGTGGCCAAACTCAGTGGCTACTCTTTGTATGGTTAAGGGGGTGATGGCACTTTTCTCTGAGGCGAGGAAGAAACGCAGATGGAGGAGGGCAGAGATGAGTCCGGGTGGGATGGGAGGCTCTGAGAAGCCTGTGGACCATACAGGCAGTGATGCTGAGGCAGCAGGTAAGCTGAGCTGGAGGGGCTTGTCAGGAGGCTGGATCTGAGTCTGGGGCTCAGAGGCACAGCCAGAGCTGGAGACGTGGAGTGGGAGCTACAGACACTTAAAGCCAGGCCAGGCCCCTGTGAGTGCAGACAGAGAGGAGGTCCCAGATGGAGTCCTGGAGCACATGGCTTGTGGGGGCACATGGCTTCCCTGAGGGCAGCGTCTCCTGGAAGCCAGGGAGTCAGTGAAGGAGTCATTGAGTGTCCAGCGCTTTCTCTACAGGCCAAGTAAGATGCCCACTGAGACGCAGCCACTGGGTCTGGCAGCATCACAGTCAGGGGTGACCCTTTGAGGAAGTTGTGCTGTTAAGTCGAACAGCCCAGGATGAGCTGGGGCAGCCACACGTGAGGGCCGTGTGGTTTATTTGCTTGTCTTAAAGTGGTGTCGGCACATTTGTGTGGTTGGGGGCTGACCTGCAGAGTGAGGCGGCAGAGAGGTCACGGAGTAGCAGCCGAGCCCGTGACCAGACTAGCTCAGCCGGGTCTCCAGGGGAAGCTCTTAGTTCTGTTTCTTTGCAGCCGCATTTCGCTTCTTGGAAAATTCCAAAGTGTGTCCTAATCCCTCCTGCTCTCCACATGGCTCTGCTCTCAGTGGCTTCCTCTTGTCAATTTCGCTGCGTGTGGCCGGGAGTCACCTAATGAGGATGGCAGCTGGGTGACCGCAGACTGGCTTTGCAGGCCGCCTACATCCGCCTTCCTCTGTGCAGCCTCGGCAGGTTGCTCTAGCGCGCTGTGCCTCGGTTTCCTCTGTAAAACGTGGATAATGACCTCACCTCCCAGTCAGACTCACCGTGAGGAAGACGTCTGGAAAGCCTCGCACCCACGCGGGTGGGAGGGGGTGTGTGCCAGTGTACCCCAGCCAGCTGCACTAGGAAACTGAGCAGGCCTGTCCCTCCCTCTAATTTTCCTTTTGATGCCCTCAAATATCTTAGGGAGAAGAAGAAAGACCACCTCATGGGTAATACTTTCAGCCATTTATTCTTTTGTTTTCTTAACAAAAAGCAAGCTTGAGGCCAGCGCAGTGGCTCACACCTATAATCACTGCACTCTGGGAGGCAGAGGCAGGAGGATCTCTTGAACTCAGGAGTTCAAGACCAGCCTAAGCAAGAGCAAGACCCCATCTCTACTCAAAGAAAAACTAGCCGGGCATAGTGCCAGGACCTATGGTCCCAGGTACTCAGAGGAGAAGGCAAGGAGAATCTCTTGAGCCCGGGATCTTGAGGTTGCTGTGAACTATGATGATGCCCCAGCACTCTAGCCTGGGCTACAGAGTGAGACTCTGTCTCAAAAAATATCTATGTATAATCTTCATAATAGAATTGTAATGCTCTCCTTCGTGGACCAAACGTGGTCTAAGAAAACCCGGGTGGGAACACACTGGCACATCCTCGACTGTATGGGTTTTAAAGATTTTTTCCAGCTTAAATATGACAAGGGTCCCTTTGGCAAAGATATTCATGCCATTCCTTCGTTTTTCTAAAGGCTTTTCCTAGAAGGCATCTTCTGGTGCTCCTGGCCGGTCCTTGTCCTGTTGCTGTCTCCAGGTCGGCCACATCCCTTCTCAGTGGTTCTGCCGTTAAGCAGTTCCCGAGGGTCTGCTTTTTCAGGATATGTGGTTTCACTCTGCGGCTTGGAGGGCAGACTAGGGAACAAAGTGCGGCAGAGACAGGAGAGGGACAGACTCTGCTGTAAGGGGGGGTTCAGGGTGGGGGACCAAACTAGTTTTATAAGCGACAGTTCCTTAGCATTTTCATGTGACAGATTTTTCTTTCTTTCCTGATCTTGTAACTGCAGGGACAGGAAAATGCATATTCAAAAAGTTAAGCCCACGGAATATATCAAGTCAAGGAACTGATGGGGCGATTTGTAGGTTCTTCAAAGCCCATGAGATGCTTCATTTAAAGGCTGTTAGGGGGGCAGCGCCTGTGGCTCAAAGGAGTAGGATGCTGGCCTCATATGCCGGAGGTGGTGGGTTCAAACCTAGCCCCAGCCAAAAACTGGAGAAAAAAAAAGGCTTTTAGGGGCAAGGAATAAAAATATACAATTAAAAGTAGCTGAAACAGCTGAGCGCGGAGGCTCACACCTGTAATCCCAGCACTCTGGGAGGATGAAGCGGGTGGATTGTTTAAACTCACAAGTTTGATACCAGCCTAAGCAAGAGCGAGACCCCATCTCTTAAAAAAAAAAAAATTACTAGCCAGATGTTGTGGTGGGCACCTGTGGTCCCAGCTACTCAGGAGGCAGAGACAAGAGGATTGCTTGAGCCCAAGAGTTTGAGGTTACTGTGAGCTATGATGCCTCAGCACTCTACTGAGGGCAGGAAAGTGAGACTCTGTCTCAAAAAAAAAAAAAATAGCTGAAAGAATAAAGACTTTTTTAAAAATCTCATCCTTAATAAGAAGTCCAGAGGTGGGTGGCTCCAGGACTGCTTAACTCAGCGACTAAAAGACCTCAGGGTGGCTGGCATGGTGGTGCACACCTTAATCCGAGCACTTTTGGGGGGCAAGGCAGAAGGCTCACTTGAGACCAGGAATTTGAGACCAGTCCGGGCAACATAGTGAGACCTCATCTTTACAAAAAGTAAAAAAACTAGCTGGACATGATAGCACATACCAGTAGTCCCATCTACTCATGAGGCTGAGGCAGGAGTATTGCTTGAACCCAAGAGTTTGAGGTTGTAGTCAGCTATGATGCCACAGCACTCCAGCAACAGAGCAAGACCCAGTCTCAAAAAGGGAAAAACTGTCAGGGTTCTTGCTCAACTATTGAGTAATTCAGACATTTCATCATGGTTACAAAATGGCTGCAGTAGCTGCAAACACTCCATCCTCACACAGCAATGCCCAAAGGCAGGAAGGAAGGGGCCTTTCCTCGGCCTCTTACCGTAAGGAGGAACATCTGTCCCAGAGGTTCTGAAGATTTCACCTTGAATGCCATTGGCTAAAATTGGATTATATGCCCATGCCCTAGCTGCAAGGGAGGCTGGGAATGTGAGAATCTGGCACTTTCCTGGACTGTGAGAGATGGACTCTGCCAGGATGATAGTGGTTGGGTGAGCTTACCTGTGCAGAGTGAGAAGTGGCCACACCCCACACTCCCCTCCTCAATACCTGTGTTTCTCCCACTGCTGCAGGTCAGGGGGCTCCCAGCTTCCAACCCCGACACGAGCCAGCCCAGAGCCAGGAGACAAAAGTGGTGAACCTGAGGACATTGGGACTGGAGACTCAGGCCCCACCGCAGAGGGATCCTGGCAGTCAGATAGCAGCTGTGGAAGCAGAGCCCTGGATGAAGGTTTGCCCCCACGTGCCCAGTCTTGCTGCCAGGCTCACAGCTGATCTGGCTGCACCCAACCCCTGCTCTCAGGGGCCTGTCAGCATCGATGCTGCCATCCAGCCTCCAAACAGAACCCCATGCCCCCTGGCTGCCCGAGCTGGCCATCTCAAGCCCACAAAAGCCCTTTCGCCATCGCCTTAAGAACCTGGACCTGGCCAGGCATGATGGCTCACACCTGTAATCCCAGGGCCTTAGGAAGCAAAGGTAGGAGGATTGCTTGAGCCTAGGAGTTCAAGATCAGCCTGGGCAGCAAAGCATGACCTTGTTTCTACAAAATAATTTTAAAATTAGCCAGATGTGATGGCAGGCACCTGTAGTCCCAACTACTTGGGAAGTTGAGGCATGAGGATCTCTAGAGCCCAAGAGTTTGAGGCCAGCCTGGGCAACAGAGTAAGATCCTGTCACTGCAAAAAAGTTAAAAATTAGCCAGGCATGGTGGCTTGTCTATGGTCCCAGCTACTTGAGAGGCTGAGATGGGAAGATCCCTTGAACCTGGAGTTCAACACTCCAGTGAGGTATGATGACATCATTGTACTACATACAGCCTGGACAAACAGAGCAAGACCTCCCCTCAAAAAAAATTTTTAAAGAGCTTGTACCTGAAGAATCTGGTGGGGGTGAAGCCTTCAGGATGAAAGGAAGGGACTGTCTCCCTGGTAGGCTACAAAAAGCTGGCTGAGATGGTGCCTGGTGCCCGCCCGGTTCAGAAGCTTCTCTCTCAGTCCCTCCTTAAAATCCTAGGACTGGGCTCGGCGCCTGTGGCTCGGTCAGCTAAGGCGCCAGCCACATACACCTAAGGTGGTTCGATTCCCCAGCCCGGGCCCGCCAAACAACAATGACGGCTGCAACCAAGAAATGGCCGGGCGTTGTGGCGGGTGCCTGTGGTCCCAGCTACTTGGGAGGCGGAGGCAGGAGACTCACTTGAGCCCAGGAGTTGGAGGTTGCTGTGAGCAGTAAAGCCATAGCACTCTACCCAGGGGGATAGCTTGAGGCTCCGTCTCAAAAAAAAAAAAAAAAGAAAAGAAAGAGAAGTATTGATATAAAGACCGTTAGATGAGAGGTTATTGGGGGATAAGATGCTCTTATGGTACGAAGTAATACCTTCAGATTACTTGCAAAATGTAAAATATGCCTTTTCAGTGAAGAGATCTAATAATCACCACTCTTTAAAAGTGATTTAACCTTAGTAGTAGGGATTGGCATTCTGACATTTGTGGTGCACCTTGGAATTAATATAGTAAGAAATTCACATCATCACCTGTGCTGTGTGTTATTTTTGCCAAAAATATTTAATAATCTTGAGGAAACAGACAAATCTAGCATGTGGGACATAGTATCAGACATCTGCCTAGATTCTTAAAAAAATCATGAAAAACAAGTAGGGCAGAACGAATGTTTTAGAATAGACAGAAAAGGCAAAATGACCAAATGCAAGGCCTGAGTCTTGATTGGGTCCTGGATAGAAAACAGAAATGTTGAAAGACGCGTTTGGAGCAAGTAGGGAGATTTGCATGTGAACTGTGTGTTGGGTGATACTGAGTCACTGCTGGTTTTCTGAGACATGGTAATGGCACATGTAGGGTCAGGAGGATTGTCCTTAATCCTAGGCAGAGGTTACTCAGGTATGTGGGGGTTTTACTTACAAACGATTCAGAAAGGAATATGTACGCTCTTGTGGTGAGGAAAGCAAATGTGGCTAAACATGAATAATTGGTAAAGCAGGCGCAGGACGCAGGTGTTTATTCTTTCATCTTTTCTGTGGACTTAAAATTTTTCAAAATTGGCTGGGTGCCGGGGTTCACAGCTGTAATCCCAGCACTCTTGGTAGCCCACTTTGCAGGATCACTTGAAGCCAGGAGTTAAAGACCAGCCTAAACAAGAGTGAGACCCCATCTATATTAAAAAATAAATAGAAAAACAAAAATAGCTGGCTGTGGTGGCACACACCTTAGTCCTAGCTAAATGGGAGGCTGAAGCAGAAGGGTTGCTTGAGCCCAGGAGTTTGAGGTTGCAAATGAACCATGGTTATGCCACTGCATTCCAGCATAGTGACAGAGTGAGACTGCCTTAAAAAATTGGGTGTGTGCCTGTGGCTCAAGGAATAGGGCACCGGCCCCATATACAGGAGGTGGCAGGTTCAGACCCAGCCCTGGCCAAAAACTACAACAACAACAAAATTTTTTTTTCTCTTTTCAAAATTAAAAGTTGGAAAATTTTTTAAAAGGAAATCAATAGTAGTTGTTTAAACATGGTCTGTACCAGGGGTCCTCAACTACAGCCCGGGGGCCACATGCAGCCGCTGAGGACATTTGTCCAGCCTGCCGGGTGTTTTAGCTGCTGTTGCCTGTCCTGCTTAGCAGCTGACTTGTCCCAGGGCCGCAGTCCGGCCGTCCAGTGGTCTGAGGGACAGTGAACTGGCCCCCTGTTTGGAAAGTTTGAGGACCCCTGCTCTGTACTTTCATCTACTCCAGCCGTTCTCAACCTGTGGGTTGGTTGCGACCCACAGGAACCATATTGATGTGTCATTAGGAAAGTTGAGAACCACTGATCTAGTCCCTTAAAGAATCTATTTTACTTTTTCACATTCAGGTTTTTATCAGTATATTTCTTCTGGCAGTGAATGTCATGAAAAAATTAGAAGCTTAATTATAAAATAAATTTTATTCAGATTCTTCTTTCCTTTTTTTAAACTATTAATCTCTTTTCAGAATCCATCTACCGAAGAGGTGCTCGCCGCTGGAGAAAGCTCTACTGTGCGAATGGCCACACTTTCCAAGCCAAGCGTTTCAACAGGGTAAACTTAGTCTGTTAAATGCTGATACTCTAAGATAGCTATTTTTTTCCTTTTTGCTGTAAAAGAACGGTAGTTTTGTTATTAAGTCCTTTTACTCCTTTTCAAGAAATAAGCAAATAAGGTGACCTTGCCTTCCTGGTTTGAGTAGGGGGCAGTATACCTACGATTTTTTTAAAATAAATGTTTATTTCAACTATGAAAAATAATGTTAATACATTATCCAAGAATTATGTTCAGATTAACATAATTAAACATTCACGATAGGCATTTTTGAAAAATGAATTTTGCTAATATGGCTTAGAAACAAAAACATCTTTACCAGTTATCACAGATAACAAGTCCTTACCTGGGGACAGTCAGCGTTTCAGAGTTAAGATCTGTTTCAAGCCGTCCGTAGCAAGCGGTTCACGTCCCTTCTGGTCTCCTGACAAGTACCGTCTATTTCTTAAGTCTGCTTAGCCACAAAGTTCTCAAGCCATTTTAATTGAACAATTTCAATGAAGTGATAACCTAAGTGGGAGCCAGATTGACCGAGAGTCTTCATTGTGGCGATTCTGAGTTTCCAGCTAAATATTGTGAACAGAAAATGAAGAAATTTCTCAGTGGCAATTACAGAGCCATGTGTTGTATTCGTGGGATGGCTGCAAAGGCTGCTGCTTCTCCTCTTCAGACACATGTGTTTGCTTATAGGTTTGCAATGCTGTTTTTGAATCTTTTGTTGGATTTTGTGGTGTTTCAAATCCATGTGCACTGAAGCGTCTCTTGGAAAGACTTGAATTAACATTGTGGTTGTTAAGTGGGATTTTAGTCCTTAGTCATTGCACATGTTCCCACCCCACACACATCAGTCCCACCTCACAGTGCTCCCTTCTTTGGTGGGACAGGGAAGGGGACACCCAAGTGAGTGGACTCTATCTCTGGGGGAGAGGGGTCCAGGAGGGAGACCCCCACCGCTTCAATCCTAGTCTGCCTATGATTATTTTTTTAATTCTTGCCAACACAAAGCTGAATGCCTAATTTTTATTTTTATTATTTATTTTATTTTATTTATTTATGTATTTATTTATTGTAGAGACAGAGTATCACTTTATCACCCTTGGTAGAGTGCCATGGCATCAGACAGCTCACAGCAACCTCCATCTCCCAGGCTTAGGCAATTCTCCTGCCTCAGCCCCCTGAGTAGCTGGGAGCACAGGCACCCACCACAGTGCCCGTCTATTTTTTGTTGTAGTTTGGCCGGGTCCGGATTTGAACCCGCCACCCTTCGTATATGGGGCTGGCGCCCTACCCACTGAGTCATAGGTGCCGCTCTATTTTTTTATTTTTTGAGACAGAGTCTCACTGTGTTTCCCAGGGTAGAGTGCCATGGCATCACAGCTCACAGCAACCTCAAACTCTTGGGCTTAATGATTCTCTTGCCTCAGTCTCCCAAGTAGCTGGGACTATAGGTACCCGTCACAACACTTGGCTATTTGTTTGTTGCAGTTATCATTGTTTAGCTGGCTTGGGCTGGGTTCGAACCTACTAGCCTTCCGTGTATGTGGCTGGTGCCATAACTGCTGTGGTACGGGTGCCGAGCCAAGAATGCCTAATTTTTAATAGCATGTGCTTTCGCTCCTAAAAGTGCTCCTGATTGGATGATTAATCATCCAGTTAATAAATCCTAGCTATAAGAAAATTGAATTTTTTATTTTAATTTTTTTTTTTTTTTGCAATTTTTGGCTGGGGCTGAGTTCAAACCCACCATCTCTGGCATATGGGACCAGTGCCCTACTCCTTTGAGCCACAGGCACCACCTAAAAATTGAATTTTTAAAATATAATTCAAGGCAGCCAGAAAAATAAGGAAGATTTATTTTGTTTCTGTTAATGTTTTTATTTATTTAATGTTATGATTTTTCACTGTTTAGGAAGTTGGCAAAATTTGCCTGGGTTTTACTATGTACCAATCACTTTCCCAAATGCTTTTCTTACATCAACTCGTATAATCCTTACAGCAACGCTGGGTCATAGGTGCTGTGTGTTTTCCTTTTATGGATGAGGGACCAAGTGCAAGGCAATTGAGAAACTTGCTTAAGAGGACACAGCTGGGGCGGAATCAGGCAGTCTGTGTGCAGAAGTCTCAGTTTTCAGTTACTGTTGATAACCGCACCTACAGCAGCCAGTCCCATTAAAGCTCCCACCCTGACCCTCCTGTGCACCTGCGAGCCCTGAGCTCTTCTTCCCGGGGCCCTGCTGCCTGCTGAGGCTCCGCTCTGCTCCCGGGAAGGCCTGGCTTTGGCTCTGTCTCTGGTCAGAAAGATTCAGGTTTCCTTAGGAATTTTCGAAAGGCTGTTCTGCCATATGTATTTCTAGTTGAATTCACTTCTGTTTTCATTACTCTGAACTTAATTATGTAAAGTCTAAATACGGCAGGACTTAGAAAGCAGCATGGTCACAGATTCCACTGCCTCTTTAAAACAAGCTCTTTTTATTTTTCATTGACTTGTATAACTTTTGAAGACTATGTATGAGGACATTTTGTTTCGTTTGCTATGGACTGGCAGTTGACACCATAATGAAGGGGACTGGGTTGAATAAAGCCACCTAGTGCCCTTACTTTACCAGTGGACTTCAGGGAAATGATTGCTAATGAAGCATTGTTGCTCTCTCTCTGCAGCGGGCCCACTGCGCCATCTGCACAGACCGCATCTGGGGCCTCGGCCGCCAGGGCTACAAGTGCACCAGCTGCAAGCTGCTGGTTCACAAGAAGTGCCACAAGTTGGTCACAGCCGAGTGCGGGCGCCACGCACTGCCAGCGGTAAGACTCGGGGGCTGCTTTCCTTTTACATAAAGCACGTTGGAGGGCGGTGCCTGTGGCTCAGTGAGTCCGGCATCGGCCCCAGCCTAATTGCAGCAACAACAACAAAAATAGCCAGGTATTGTGATGAGTAGTAGTCCTGTAGTCCTGGCAGGTCAGGAGGCGGAAGTAGGAGAATCGCCTAAGCCCAAGAACTGGAGGTTGCTGTGAGCTGTGATGCTACAGCACTCTACTGAGGGCGACAAAGTAAGACTCTTGTCTCTAAAAAAAATAAAGCATTTTGGAGACCCAGGTGCAATGGCTGGCACCTGTAATCCCAGCCCTCAGGAGTGAGATGGGTGGGTTCCATGAGCTCAGGGGTTCAAGACCAGCCTCAGCATGAGTGAAACCCTGTTTCTACAAAAAGTAGAAGAACTAGCAGGGTGGGGTTATAGTTCCAGCCACTTGGGAGGCTGAGGCAAGAGTTGGAGGTTGCTGTGAGCTATGATGCCACAGCACTACCTAGGGTGGCAGAGTGAGACTCTGTTTCAAAAAAAAAAAAGAAAGGAAAAATCCTATTTCCTTCAGCATCCAAAAGTAGAATTAGTTGATTAAATGATACAGTTTTTAAAAATGGAATGGTGCATCTTTCTAAATTGTTCTCTAGACAATTTGTGTTTGTTCATAAGACTTTCCTCAGGCATCATAAAAGTAGGTTATTACAGGTGGCGGCTCTTTGGGATTAGAATTATTTAGCTAGTCCATATGATGGGTTTGTAGTTAGTGGGACAGTTGCCAACTCCAGGAGATGAAACATATAATCATAATTTATTTAGGCTACTGTTGATATTCTCGTGTATTCTTAACTAAGAGAATGATTCCTGTGTTCACAGGTACACAAGGAAAGATGGGCAGGGTTCGTGTCACGTGGCTATTTTGTCATAGGGTTCAGTGCATTTAAAAATTCATAAAAAAATAAATAGGGCGGTGCCTGTGGCTCAAAGGAGTAGAGTGCCGGCCCCATATACCGGAGGTGGTGGGTTCAAACCTGGTCCCAGCCAAAAACTGCAAAAAAAAAAAAAACTCATAAGCTTACTTATAAGTCTGTCTTGAAGACAGCCTTAAAATTATAACTGTATAATTAGGCATTTTCTTAAGTTTACTTTTTCCTGATAGTATTCATTAAATGTGGGTCCAAAATTAATGAATTAGTAACACTTTGGGTTTAAGTTAGCATTCTTCCTGAGATAGTCCATTTCTAGGAGGTAGTTCTTTTCCTTTTAGAGAGCTACTAAGACCTTTGAGAGAATCTTCTGAAAAATGAGAAACCCACAAAAATTTACAAATAATTTGAAGAGTTTTCTGGACATCCTGAATTCTGTCTCTGGACCCAGCTCCTCAGCTTGCTTTCTGGACGCCTTTTGCCAGAGACTTATGTGGAGCTTGAAGGTCTGGGTGGTGGGGAAAGAAACAAATCAGAGCGTCTGGGAGCTCCTTTGTTTCTCCTTGTAGCCTGAAATCCTCAAATTAGTTTTGTGTTCTGTTTTTTGTAAAATATAGCTAACATTATCTCATTCACAATAGTCTTGCATGGTTTCATAAAATAAAATTATAAGTAAAATATAATAACGCAATTCTTTTTTTTTGAGACGGAGCCTCAAGCTTTCCCCCTGGGTAGAGTGCCATGGCATCACAGCTCATAGCAACCTCCAACTCCTGGGCTCAAGCGAGTCTCCTGCCTTCGCCTCCCAAGTAGCTGGGACCACAGGTGCCGGCCACAGCGCCCGGCCATTTTTTGGTTGCAGCCATCATTGTTGTTTGGCAGGCCCAGGCTGGGGATTCGAACCCGCCACCTTAGGTGTACGTGGCTGGCATCTTAGCCGATTGAGCCACAGGCGCCGAGCCATAATACCGCAATTCTCACTTATTAAGTTAAATTTTTTCATAATTAAATATTAGTGTCCTGTGTCTCATTGAAATAATGTTTCTGGACTTAAAGAGGTATTGGGATTTTTAAAGTTCCTATGTCTTCTCCTGTGTTTGCAGGAACCACTGATGCCCGTGGACCAGCCGTCCGTGCATCCAGACCACACGCAAACAGGTGAGGGCGAGCCCTGCTCACGACAAAGTAGCATCTCTCTGCTGCGTTAGGTGACTCTGACCTGACTGTAAAGATGTTTATGCTTTTCCCAAATAAAAGTAGGTAAGCATACTTTGTTAGTAAAGCCTGTCACAACATGTAACTGACAAGTTTGACTTTTTTTTTGCTCTAAGACGATGTCTCACTGTCGCCTAGGCTAGAGCACTGTGGCTCCAGAGATCCTCCTGCCTCAGCCTCTGAGTAGCTGGGACTATAGGTACCCGCCACAATACCTGGCTATTTTTAGAGACAAGGTCTCTCTCTTGCTCATGCTGGTCTTGAACTCCTGAGCTCAGTCAATTCACCCACCTCTGCCTCTCAGAGTGCTGGGATGACAGGTGGAGCCCTGTGCCCAGCTACGTTTGGCTTTTTTAAAAAACAACTATGTGAACTACAACAAATGACTGTTTTTTCCTAACTCAGCTAAATTTTTTTGAGATCCTTTAAAATCAACAAACTCAGTTGTTTCCTTTTTCTTTTTTTTTTTTAGAGACAGTCTCACTATGTCGTCCTCAGTAGAGTGCCATGGCATCACAGCTCACAGCAACCTCAAACTCTTGGGCTTAAGTGATTCTCTTGCCTCAGCCTCCCAAGTAGCTGGAACTATAGGCACCCACCACAGTGCCCGGCTATTTTTTGGTTATAGTTGTCATTGTTGTTTGGCAGACCCAGGCCAGGTTTGACCCTGCGAGCTCCAGTGTATGTGACTGGTGCCTTAGCCACTGAGCTTCAAGTGCCCAACTAAACTCAGTTGTTTTCATAATGAGAAAATACAAAGCTGATCTTGTGAGCCATGTTGTGCTCAAGCAACCTATTTTAATTAAAAGCTTTAATATCAGAAATAGAAATTATGTAAAAGATACTGAGATGCTGTTAGGAAATTCCAGAGAGATGACGTAAGCTCAGTGTTGGGTACCTGACCTTAAACACACGTCTGGGCTGTGCAGCCTCATCTGCTCTAGACTGAATCAAGCAGGGAGGACAGAATGTGGTCTCCCGCCCTGGAGAAGCTGGCTGCAAGACTGCGGCCCCGCCCCAAGCAGCTCTCAGAGGTGGAAGTCCATCCTTGTCAGCTCTGCCCTTGGCTGACGTGGCCGTCAGGAAAATGCGAAGGGAGCAAGGAATGAAGAGCAGGCTGTGTCTGTGCCGCAGCACAGTAAAGAGTTAAATGACAGTTCACAGGGTCGTCCTTACAGAAGGACATGTTTGGTTAATTTGTAAATAGCAGAAACATTTGTTAAATGCAGTAGCTGGCTAGCAGATTATTATCTTTCTCCACTGAAGAGTAGGATTTAGCAGTTACAGTTACATAGCAAGACAGGCATTAGCTTTTAAATAATGAAAACTTATTCAGAAGTAAAAACTAATAATAATCAAAAGAAAATTTTATGTCAAAGTCATTAATAGATGCTATGTTTTTCTTCCCTCCCACCCTTCGTTTTTAACGTTTGGGGTTGGGTTTTAGTAATTCCATACAATCCTTCAAGCCATGAGAGTCTGGACCAAGTTGGGGAAGAGAAGGAGGTAAGAACACTTGTTTCACTGACTGTCTAGAAGGGTCACACGTGCACTGTCTAGATTTCAGATCATAATGGTGCAATACAGGAATGCTTTGCAATGATTCCAGAGTATTAATTATCCTGTTCTAATTTAGTAATTACTAATTTAATTTAAATTAGGAAATAATTTGATTTTTCACTTTAAAGTAGATTAATCTGTAACTTTAGGATGTGTGGGACACTCACAGTGCTGTTCACAGAACAGGAGTGGGGCAGACACTTCCGCTCTGTACGCTGAGTGCCTATTTATGGTGTAAAATGACTAAGCATGTTAACTGCCACTATTTTTTTCTGACTGTTAAGCATTTTATCAGTTTTAAAAACAAAACGGATTTTCAATTTTTTTTTTTTTTTTTTTTTTTTTAGACGGATACTCAAGCTATCCCCCTGGGTAGAGTGCCATGGCATCACAGCTCATAGCAACCTCCAACTCCTGGGCTCAAGCGAGTCTCCTGCCTCCACCTCCCAAGTAGCTGGGACCACAGGCGCCCGCCACAACGCCTGGCCATTTTTT